>CABHPR010149474.1:26926-85370 GCA_902168415.1 Peromyscus melanophrys | reverse complement strand
AGCAGCTGGGCATGATTCCTGGGAGTTGAACCCCAGAGCTATCCAAGAAAGCCAGTGTTCTTACCCTCTGAGCTGTGTTCTCTGCATTTTGAATTTCTTTACTAGACATTAAACTATTCACTTTTCTTTTCTGTATATTTTGGAAGGTTATTTCTTTATAGAGATTAATCTATGTTATATAAGTTGACAAACTTATGAGCATATAGATGATATAAGACCCTTTATTATTTTTTAAATGGCCATGGTAGTAAGGGTATCATTTTCTTTTTTTATAATATTAATTTGTATTATCCTCTTGTTTTCTTACTTACTCCAGCTGGAGACTTGTCAATTTTACTATCATGCCAAAGAACCAGCTTTCAGATTTAACATTTTTCTCCACATTTAAAATTTTGTACTGATTTTTGCTGTATTTCTTGTTATGTTATTTGCTTCTGCTTAGTTAATTTTTTTCTTTTTTACTTTCCAGTTTTTAGGTTATTGAGTTTAGATTTTACCTCTTTTATAGTACTTATTCCTACAACTTTTTTTCCTAAGGACTGCTTTTGCAAACATTCCATTTTTTATAAATTGTTTTATTTTTATTTATTTAGTTAAAAATAATATAATTCCTACTTTGTTGTTGTTGTTTTGGTTTTAGTTTTTTTTTTTTTAATCTGAAAGTTATCTGATTATCCAGCCTTGGTTCAGGGATGAGGGAACTGGACCTGCCTCAGCTGAATCTACCAGCTTGGGCTGACTCCTCAGGGGAGACCTTGCCTTGGAGGAGGTGGGAATGGGGGAGAATTGGGGGAAAAGTTTGAGGGGGTGGGAGGAGGGAGGATGGGGGAATCCGTGGCTGATATGTAAAATTAAATTAATTATAAAATAAAAATATTTATAAAAAATTATTATCTGATTTGATTTTTCATCTTTTAAGTGTGGTAAGAATTATTGCATGGCCTCAGATGTGTTCTTCTTGACAGATGTTCCATGCCAGCTAATAAGGTATCTGTCTTCTGTTGCTATTGTATGAAATAACTTATAAATGTCAATAATATCTGTGTGATGGATGAAAGTTTGAAATAACTGTCATTTGACTGATGTTCTGCCTACTGGATCTGTCAATTACTGATAACATGGAGCTGGAATCTATGACGACTGTTCATAGTTTTCAGCTTTCAACTCACAAATACTCTTACTAGATACATGCATGTTAACAATTATTGTATTGTCTTAGAAAATTACCTCTCTTCTTACTAAACAATACACCCCTTTATCATGGATAATTTACTTCCCTGGCAAGTTGGCTTGGTCTAAAATTAATAAACTCCTTCAGTTTTATTTTGGTTGGTTTTACCATGTTTTTAAAAATCTTGGTCTTTAATGAATCATGTCCTTATAGTTAACATAGGTTTTATAAAAACACCATATTTTTAGTGTAATTTTAATGCCACCTGACAGCTTTCAAACTTTATTGATATATTTACATCTCAGTGACTATTAACATATGGAAAACAACATATGACATATGTTGCTGCTTTATTTTCTATCTTTTGTACTTTTTCTTTGTTATCTCTCTTTAAATGTCTATGTGCATTTTTATTGTGTGTGATGATTAGTTTTAGTTGTCAACTTGATACAATGTACCAAGGAAGAATATCTCAATGAGGGATGGTCTAGATTAGGGTTGCCTGTGAGCATGTCTGTGTGTGATTATCTTGATTACATTAATTGAGGTGAGAGGACTTGCTTATTGTGGCTCGTATCATTTCTTAAGGAAGGAATTCTGGACTACATCAATGCAGAGTTGGGTCTGATCACAAGTAAGAGTGTGTGCATGGTTTCCCTCTGGCTTTGACTGTAGATGTAATGGGACTCACTATTTTAAGTCCCCTCCACCTTGACATCCTTGCTGTTGGATACTACAACCAAGAATTTAAAGGTAGCCGGGCGTTGGTGGCGCACGCCTTTAATCCCAGCACTCAGGAGGCAGAGCCAGGCGGATCTCTGTGAGTTCGAGGCCAGCCTGGGCTACCAAGTGAGCTCCAGGAAAGGCGCAAAGCTACACAGAGAAACCCTGTCTCGAAAAACCAAAAAAAAAAAAAAAGAATTTAAAGGTAAAATAAACCCTTTCTTGAGGAAGTTGTTTTTTGTCAGAGTACTTTATCACAGCAACAGAAGTAAAGCTAGAGCCTTGTGGTTTCATGCAAGTCATAAAATTTTCCATCTTAAAGTTTTTAAGTGCATGGTTCACTGACCCGAAGTACATTTATGTTGTGCAGCCAAAGCCAGCATCAATCCTCTGAACTTCTCAATTTTAATTGTAGTGAAATATTAATAGCCCCAAATTAGCTATTGGACCATGTTTAAGTTTAATTCTTAATATCAATAACTGTATCTTATTGCTGTGGGATAATGCTTTTGTATACATTGGTTTAATAAAACGCTGATTGGCCAGTAGGCAAGCAGGAAGTATAGGCAAGATAAGCGGACAAGGAGAATTCTGGGAAGAGGAAGGCTGAGTCAGGAGACCCCAGCCTGCTGTCCAGGGAGCAGCATGTAATGGTACACAGGTAAAGCCACAGAACATGTGGCAACATATAGATTAATAGAAATGGGCTAAGTTTAAGTGTAAGACCTAGCCAGTGGTAGGGTTGAGCTAATGGCTGAGCAGTTTTAATTAATATATGCCTCTTTGTGTTTACTTGGGGGACTTGAGTGGGAGAGATTTGTCCCGACTGCCTGCCGGCCATAACACAGTAAATCTTCCAACTACATCTTATTATTCAGATTGTGTTGCATGTAATTTTCACCTCTGTCCTTTTACATAAAAATTTCACCTTACAACTGAAGATATGTCTCAGTTATACATTAAATTCATTTTATTTTCACTTAATTCCATGCCTGACAAAGAAAATTTCATTTTTTGGCTCCATAAAGTATCTATTCTGATGCTTCTGGTAAATTAAATAATGCAATATGGTCTTTTGTTTCTGACTTATTTGACCCAGATATTGGTTCAAAAGATCCTCCATGTCCCAGTGTATTTGTTCTTTCATTTCCAGAGTAAATGTATCCCACTACATGTTTATTTTGGTCCTAGATTGCCTCCACCTTTTGGTTATTTTGAATAATGCTGTTTTTTAATAACACAGATATGCATTCACCTGCACTGTTATTCCTCTCCTCTCCCCTTCTTTCTTCTCCTCCCTTCTCCCCTCCTCCCACCTCCTCCCTCTCCTGTAGTATTCTTTTTTTTTTCTTTTCATCTCACCCTTGGAGCTGAGAATTTCACTTGATCTTAACCAAAAGTCCAAACTTTGATGAGGAAGCTAGGATTGAACCCAAGGCATCATTCATATCTGGCTAGTAACTCTATCACCGAGTGAAACTATGATCACTATCATATACTCTCATGCCATTAGATTATAGAGATTTTTAAAACTAAACTCAATGTTATGTAAATCCCTTAATTTGAGGTGAGATATCTGAGCTATTTAGCTGCTACTTCTTTCCGAATATCGAGTCATCTAAATATGATTCATTGAAGCCCAGTCTTACCATTCATTTTTACTTTGTTCAGTAGTTTAAAATCACAGGGGTTTTCAACTGGCTATTCTAATTGGTGTGAGGGATGTTAACAAAGACAAGCTAACTCTTTTGTGAATGGTAGTTATAAAATGTTTAGCCATTCAGTATAACTGTTATTATGCCCTGGTTAATATTACAGTTTTAAATGGGAGAAAGTCATATTGTTGAGAGGAATAATGCTAAAAACATCTGTCCAACTCTAGCGTCACCACAGTTATCACCTTGGATAATAGTACTGTGGTTTTTATAATGAACTTGCACTCTTGGTCCTTTATATCCACCTGGGGTTTTGTATAGCTTAGTCAATAAAATTCCTTGTTCTCACATGGCCAGAATCAAGTGGAAAGTGTGACATGGGAAGTGTTAACATCACAATAAAACTGTCACCTCTTTCCCTTCTATAATTAGATTAGGAAATGAAGGTCTCTACCATTTTTGGTTTTAATGCAGTTTAAATAATTTCACTTTTCTATTCTTTTAGAATAGCTAGAATATGCTTCACAAATAGTGATTGCCCCCGAGTTTTCAGTTACTGTGTCCTGACTGGATTGTGTATTCTCAAAATACATGTGTTGAATCTCTATTTCCAAGTTTGATGGTTTATAAAAATGGGTCCTTTGAGACCCACTTACATTAAGTCAGAGTGTGGCCCTTGTGCTGGGATTAATTTCTTCTTAGTGTTTTGTGAGCATTGTTTGTTCATGCTTTAATATCACGGTTGAGATTCAGTGCCATAGTTTGGATGTGGCATGTCTACCAATGGCCCATGTGCTAAATGTGTGATGCCAGTTTGTGAGGCAATGGAACATTGTATTAATGAAGTCATTAGGGCAGTTGGGGCTGGTCACAGTAGGAGATGTTGGCATCCTAGGTCCTTCCTGTCTCTTTCTGCTTTCCAGGTACCATTTCTGACAAGATGTACTGTGCTTTCATAGGTCCTAACAATAGTCCCAAGAAAACCTGCCTCTGACATCCTGAGCAAAAATAAACACCCTATCCTATAAGTTGTTCATGTGGGGTCCTTTGTCATAGTGATGGAAAATTGGCTGATATAGTCATGGCCGATTAAAAGAAGGCTTTCCTTTTGAGGGTTAATTTCATGCCAGTAGTTAATATATATGTATTTCTTGGAGTAATTGTAGATGTTATCCTAAAGCTTGTTAAAATTTCTGCCTTGTCATTTCTAGCTGAATTCTGTACTAGAATCAAAGCCCTGTTCTTACATTGAGCCCTAATCTTGTTATCATGCAGAAGCTTTGAGAGTGCAACTTTTTGCATACTTGTAACTTTGCACTGGTCTTCAATGGACTTGGCCTCTTCTTGGGTACTGCTCTATACCTTGCCATGTAAGATGTAATAAGGAGGTTAGAAGGGTGTGAAATTAAGCATACCCCTCTTATTGCAGGCTCTTGGAAATATTCAACTTTTTGCCATTGAGGCAGGACATTGTCATCTATAAAATCCATGCTTGAGAATTGTGCAATTGAATTACAAAACAAAATTGTACAAAACTAATCTCATTGTTTTTCTATTTGCAGCTTCTGTAGTTATTCTGGACATATGTGAACAGAAGTCTAAGGGCTGAATCCCCTTGGAAGCCAGAGAACTAATTGTGGGATGACTCAGCACTAACAGGCCAGCCGTCCCAAACCAGTAAATGAGAACATGTGTGTAAGATTCTTCCTGAGAGCCAACTTGGGTTTGCCTATGGGCCTTAGCAACAGCAGCTGAGACATGATCTGAGATGACCTGGACCAATGAGAGGCAGGCATGTCACACCAGCAGATGCATATTCATCAGACTTTCTCCCATTTGGGAGTGGAGGGTATATAAGACTGGCCTCTTCCTGAATAAACTGAGCTTGTTCTTTCAACATCTTCCCAGAGTGTGTGTCTTTGACTCTGTGTCTGCTCACCCCCCCCCCCAGAAAGGGAAGAACACAGGACCCTGCCACATCTAATGTTTTCTTCCCTCTGTCATTTCAGCTCAGTTAAAGCTCAAGCAGATTTGGATCTAGTCTTCTCTTTTCCCCTTGAGGGAAGAAACTGGTTAATGGAAATAGAATATTCTGGGTGTATTTTAAGTAGTAGCTTTTCTGGTGTTCCTGCCAAAGAACAAGGGGGTATTTTCTTCCTTCCTATCTTCCTTCAAAGAATCCTGATGGGACTTTCAGTGATGACTCAAGAGGTTTGGAGGATCCCATAGGTGTGCTCCCTACAGGAGGTCATTATGCTCAACTAGTGTAGCATCACATCCAGTCATTAGTTACTTTCCTTCCACAAGTCCTGCCAGAGGACAGCAACAGTTTCTCTTCCTAGAGTTTGCATCTCTGTTTTCTTTCTCATTCATGAAGAGGCGGTTTAAACTGTGATTTCAATTCTCTGGTGGGTTTCAGGTGAGATTTGCTTTTCAGTTTGTTCAGCTCTTCTCTTGGGAGGACAGGAGAACTGACACCTGCGCTCATCCCATACTGGACCAAAACAGAAGCCAGACCTTGCTTATGATGGATGATTCCAGTGAGCTTTTCCTAACAACAGTGCTCAGCTTCCCTTCATCCTCTGCCACATGCTATTTCCTCTCTGTTCCAGGATCTTTGAACATACTGTTCTTTTGCTCAAAATGTTCTCAAAATTTTAATCTAATCTTAACTCTCTATGGTAGTATTCCTTACATAATATAATATGATTCTCTGTATTCATGGATCATATATATGTCTTTATTCTATCTTTGTATCTATCTATATACCTATATGTCTACATACATGTGTGTGTTCATATGCACACATCACAACATGACAATTATTTAACCCACACTTTTGTCTCCTGTCCAGATTCTCATCACATCTGACTTTCCTTACAATTGTACACATATAGATGAGAGCATCTATCTGATGATAGACACAAAATAATTTTTCTATTTTTTTTTACTTTGGTTACCTTTCAGTTCAAATCTATAGATGTCTAGGTTTCAAATGATCTAATATTTAGCTTATTTATCTAGAGTTACTCTCAGAGCAAGAGAGCTTAGTATATACATGCTGGTGATATTCCCCATATAGCCATGCCAATCAAACCTAAGATTGTTGCAATCACTCTGCTCATATATATTCCATCACTTGAGTTTGGCATGGCCAATAATAGGAATAATTTTTTTTCTAAGTTGAATTTATGTGTGGTGTGACCTCCCTTCAAAGGTTAATGGAGTTTTGCCTCTTTGTTGAACCATCAATAATTTGAGGTATGTATCATTTGTAAATTTAATGCATTAAAATTTTCTTCCCATTTAAATGTAAGTATGCCTAGTTTTCCTCCTGTGGTTAGGTGTGTTTTTCCTCTGGGCAATTTTGAGTTGTAAATATTTCCTACTATTCTCATGGCAAATCTTAAATGATAATGATTGAGAGATTTAGAGAGTGGGAAAAGGATTAACATCAATCAAGATTAAGATAGGTAACTCAGTCTCGTCCCTATATACCATGCTAATTAAAGGAAAAGTTCTAGAGTGGAAATGTGCTTCCTAATTAAGGCAAGAACTTTGTTTTCCAGCAAAATATAATGGGTTTGCCTCCACTATGTTGTTCTTATGCAATGGCTTTTAAAAAGTAGTTGCTGCAAGACCAAAAGTCAGATATCACACATGCATCAGATGTTTTGAGACATTATTCTTGAATTTTTGAGCAATTATTTTTTGGTGAGCCCAAAATAGAGATGAACTGTGAACTCAAAGAGGTTTTTTATTCTCCTCTCTCCATTTATTTTTGGTAGCCTTCAAGACATTAAAAATTTATTACTATGTAATTATAACTAAACTCTGTAATTTTAAGATCTCACTTTATAAAATGCTTGAGATATTATGCCATAAATGTCCATGCCTATGATAAAATGTGCAAGCATGAAATCAAGAATAATGCTCTACTTGATGATGGTCATATGCCACCCTAAATTATATTGGTGTCAGATGAACCCAAAAGCAAATCTTTTCATGTGGTCTGGAGAATGATCTATAGCAGTAGCTGTACTTTCAGTTTCAAATGAAGGAGTTTATTAAGCTTGTAGTAAGTAAAAGTAAAAAGAACAAATAGCAAGTAGCAGTTAAGCAAGACAGCAGACAAACAGCACAGTATAATCAATTCAGGCACTTAAAACATCCAGCAGGGAGAACTGGAGTAGCCTTATTGAAAGAGCAAACAGAGGTAACATAATCAAATCCAGGCCTTATAAACATCCAGGAGAACTCAACTGGAGAAGCAGCAGCCATGCTGGAGTTCCTGATTGATAGTCTGTCCACTGATGAGCTTCTGGCCTCCTGTTCCTACAGTAGGTGTTATTAATACTGCGGGATAAATGGGAAAATCGTAGCAACATCTGTTGGAAATGGTTTACCTTCTAGCTGTTCTCAAGGATACAATGCCTTTAACACTCCTAGCTGCTTTCTGTTTTTATGTGTCTGATATGTCTGATCCTTTGTAAAGCAGAGGCTCATCCTGACAAGAGGCCTTGGAGAACACTGTGAACAAAAGTGCTTGGGGCTGACAATGGGGTGGACTGCCATGCTTCCATAATCCATTTTCAACAAGATTAAAATCACGTGACAATTTAGCAATGAAATGCATATTACATTAGTTTTGATTTTTTCCCTATAATTATTTCTCAATTTCAGTTTTTTTCTTCATCGTTTGCTAGTGTTGTTTATTTCCTATTTATACCAATGAGAGTCTCAGAGATTGTTGAATCTTCTAGCCTTGATGGACTTTTAATGTGATTTTGACTTGATGTGGCATTAAGTTGGGGGGTCTTTAGCCTCTCCGCTTAACACTGTATGAGCATACCATAGCTGTGGCAAAAAGCTGAAGGTAACTTGCATCCATTGAAGAAAGTGGATGTTGTAGAAAAGGCTCAGCAGTGTCTGCTGCTTCTGGCTTTGATGTGAAACTAAAACAGGATTATTTTTCCAGGTCATTGCAGCTTTTTTTTGTGTGTGTGTGTGTGTGCAATATTATTAACCATAGTGACACTTGATCTTTATGTCGTTTACTTCCATTGAACATCTCTGGACATTTTATAAGTGGAAAATTTCTACTTTGATTTTTAAAATGCCATGTTATAAACTTATGCTTCTACATTCAATTCAAAGGCAGTCTTACTATGAGAAAGAACAAGAAGGGGGGGTGTTAAGGAGTGAGGTCTATGTGATGTGCCATATCCTGACAATCTCAGTCATTGAAGATTCAGGTCCTTCAATTGCCAACACTTTGTCCTGCTTCCCATTCTTGATTTGTATTTGTTTGTTTGTTTGGTGTTTTATTTTGTTCTTTATTTTTTCCTTTTGCTTACTAATTAGAAACAGTTTCAATTATGCACCAAATAAAGGCAAACAAAGGCATAAATAATGAGAAATTCAAATCACCATTATTCAAATGAGAGATAATCTTTTTTGGTTGAAATTCATGTCAAAGTTGCTTTTCCTTGAACAGTACCAAGTCTTGTCTTCATTGTTCATTTATAGAATGTTATTAACTGCTGCTGTAAGACTCTGCTAGCTGGATTCAGACTCATACTTAACTCAAATTGCCACTGAAAAAAATAACCAAATGCTACTTTTAACATGCATACTTATATATAGAATTAACATAGCCTTAATAATTAAAAATTTGCAGTATTACTAAAATCTATATTCAATTTACATTGAGTCCAATTAACTAATGGATGGGGGACAGAGACATTTTATCTGTGTAGCCAATATTGTTAAGGATCTGATTTAAGACAGAACTATTTTGATCTCAGCTCAGTGTCCCTCTTGCTATGTGAATACTGTGTTAGTTACTATCAGCTTGGTTATCTGATATTGAGCATAGCCATTCAGTTAGGATTATTTAATCTTTTAAATATCTGTGAAAACCATTGGAGAATCTGTGAAAAACTTGCTGGACTCAGAGTGACCATTTAGACAAGATCTTGGTAAAATATTTTATTTTACAAGCCCGACATTAAATATTTTTGTTGTTGAAGCCTGTGAGGATCTTAGTGACAGTGACTCAACTATGCTATAAAGGCACAGAACAGACACAGAAGTGTATAAAAATATGTATGACCATACTTCACATAAACCTTACAGGCAAGATCAATCACCAGACCAATTAGGATACATGGCCTTTATTGTCCAGACCTCTAATCTAGATGTAAATTCATTCACTGTGGTCATCATTAGGAACATGTGTCTGTTGACATTGCATTTAAATGTGATTAAAAGTTTAGTTGCTCAAGCACATAAAATACATTTAAAATGTCTAGGAACCGCATATGACTAGCTGGTACCATATTGGAACGATGCTGATATAGAGTATATCCATGTGGAATGTTTCTTTTGTCCTAGCTATTTCTGTTTAGCAACACAGATAGATTTCATGTGTAAATGGTTGTCCATTGTTCACATAGCTATCTATATCTCACTAGATATATCTCTATATCTAGCAGAGTTTGTAAACTCTAAAAACTCATTCCAAGTCCTTCATGAGATATATTAACTCTAGTTTTAGGTTTATCGATTTTTTTCTTTCTTTTTTCTGTTTTTTTCCAGAGAGGGTTCTTCTGTGTAGCCCTGGCTATCCTGGAACTCACTCTACAGACTGCTGGCCTTGAACTCACAGAGGTCTGTCTGTCTCTGCCTCCAAAGTGCTGGGATTAAAGGAGTTCACCACCACCACCAGGCTAAGGAATATCAAACTTCTGATACATATCTGTCATCCTAATTGTTATATATGAATAGTAACACCTGTCTAATCTTCCAGAATATGGTTTTGAAAAAGAGTTTATTTTCTGAGGCAACTGGAAAACAATACACAAAGAAGTAAATCATGGTAACAGAAATATGTTAAAGGAAGGCAAATTAGTTTGATGCTTGAGAGAGCAGGCATAGAGAATTGGAATTTCTCGTCTTGATTTTACCATTTTTCCATATGTGCTTTGGCCAGATCTTTAACTTTTTATGGGAAAGAGGAAAGAAGGATGAAAAGGGGGAGAAAGGAAGGAGGAAAGAAGAGGAGGAGGAAAGAGAAAATTAGTGTTACAAGGCTGTTGTGAACATCAGTGAGATCTTAGGTAGCATGTACTTATAGTACTATTAACTATAAACAGTTCATAGTAGCCTCAAGAGACAGTGATTACTGTTGCTATGCTGATGAGAGAAAGCACTAACACAGGAGGACCAAAGATTTCCTGCCAAACCAACAGTATCCAAGGACATTACAAAAGTAAACATGGGGGAAAAAAATGACAGGCTAGACACTTGACAAATAAGAAGGTAAGAAAATAGAAGTTTTGAGAAGACTGTTAGAAATGGAGACTGTGTTTCGTGAGCTCATGGAAACTCTCACTTAATGAATATGTTATGAAAATGGATAAAATGTGAATCTGCTAATGCAAAATATTCAAGGACCCCAAATGAGATGTAACATCTAGAAACGTTTGTATTTCAAGTGCTATCTGCATTTAATAGATTGCTGCCACTTTTTTTTCTCTACATAAGCTGCTATTGATACTCTCAGGAACCCTGGTGACTCTCAATAAATGAGACACTAGATTTGGGCATCATTAACAATACCTTCATTTATTCTTTATTTCCTGAGGTATGAATAACATATGACTATGGATGAAGCCATAAAGTACACTGAGATCACTCCTAGCTATCTGCTAGTCACCCAGTGGAACCAACCCAGTTTTTCCACGGCTGAGAGTGTTCTGGGACTCGGGGCTTATAATGCTAAAACTCAACACTCCTGAGTCTACTCCATTCTCTTCAGCATGTGACCAAAGTGTACTAGATGATACTGGGGTTATAAATATCAGCCAAATAAGTCTGATGCCAGAGTCACCAGTGGATTCATTCTTCATAGAATTATGTCATTCTGTAGTGTTAAAATTCAAAGAAACCTTAGAATTGGCCCCTTCATATGAAAACTTTAGACCACCAACGTAGGGACATGCTTCTTTTCAAATGGAATCTCATATTAGAGTAGCTTCTGAAAAGGTAAAGGTCAGCTCACCTGTTATTGCTTCTCTTTCCCTGTTCTTATGTGACCGAATATGTTTTTGGAAGTTTCAGGGATTCTCAAAACACAAACAGGAAAGCATTAATCTCCTCTAACCCCATCATGTCACAAAGGGGCAAGAGAGACTGAAATCCACCCTCCCTCCTACTCAGAAGCATGATATCAGCATGTCTGATGCTGCAAGGAACACAGGTAGTAATGAGATCCCTTGAATTTTATTTAGTTTCTGAGTTATGATCTCAGTGGAGAAAATGGAATACCTAGTGGAGGTTTACACCTGATTCCATGTGACCTGACTTACGAAGGATATTTTTGTCTCCCTTCAGTAAAAGGAAGTGTTGACCTGTAATGAGTTTCCCTGATGACTGAAGTTGTTTACTCCTCTCTCACTCCTTGGTTGCTTTGACAGGATTGTTCCCATATTCTGGGCTACCCAACAATAAAGAGGTATTTTCTCTTTTGGAAACATTCTCAGTCTCCTTGTCCTGGCCAATGTCATAAATATTTTATGTAACAACTGGAGCTGAAGGGCAGTCCTTGAAACTTTGAAAAATTAGGTCACAATTGGTTTGACCTAACCAAACTCAGGAGAGCATACATCATCAAGAAATAATTCCCCTTCATTATTTATAAGAACATAGAAGCAGATGTACAATTGTTCCTGGTATAATTTCATACATAAAATATCATGTACATGGAAAACACTGTCAGCTAGCACAATGCACTGTTTCTGAGGTAGCATTGACTCTGTCATTGTATTTAGGAACCACACTTCTATTATGGTGAATGGATGGCTTCCAGTTCGGTTTCCCTTGACAATACCCACTGGGTTTCAGATTCTCAGTGTTTTATCTTATTTTTAAATATGTCTGTCTGTTTATCTGTCTATCTGTCTATCTATCTATCTATCTATCTATCTATCTATCTATCTATCTATCTACCATCTATCATCTATCATCTCTCTGTCTGTCTTACCTATCATCTATTTACCAACTACCAATCTATTATCTATTATTCTATCTACAATTTATCTGCTATCTATTATCAGGGACTATGGGGATCCAGCCCCTCGATAGTCCCCTCCCAGGGTCTGGGAAGAATCTACAACCAGCTGATAATTAATCTTTGATGAGAAGAAATGAATCTATGTACACGAAATTCCTTAGTCCATATACTTTATTATTCTGTGTCAGTTACAAGCTTATATTCTGCTCTCATATTTAGCTCATTTCTAGCCTGATTTCTCTCTCTACACTTGTCTGCGGTCCCCTCTAGGTTCTATCTTAATTCCTTCATCTAGTTCTGTCCCTTCTAGGTTCTCATCCATCTTGTTCCTTCCCATATAATCTCCTCTCCCATCTCCTTCTCTCTCATCTTGTTCTTCCCCATCTGGCTCTTCCTCATCTACCATCTCATTCCTCTAGTCCTCTCTTCTAGCCCTTCAATCTAGTTCTTCCCCACCTCAGTTTGTTCCTCTCAAGTTCTTACCCATCTAGTTCTTCCATTCTCTTTTCTCTTCTCCCTGTGCCCTGGAAGTCCCGGTATATAAAGGGAGGGTCCGAGCTAAATTGTGTAAAGCTATCCACCTCTCCTAGGCGGTGTCTCCTTGTGGAATTTACCTTAAGTAAGGAGACTTGCCTATGGGCTGCTATTATTGTTAGTCCTCGGAAGTTGGGCGCCCACCTGGGTGGTGTTTCCTGTAGTCCTTGAAAGTGGCTAAGGGAGATAATCTGTTTCTAGAGAAAGCCTTTCCTGAGGCTGTTCTCCAAATATCTGGAATGTGTATGTCCAGAGAGTGATCAGTCCACACTATTAGCCCTTCTTAGAGAAAAGTCAATTGGGAAAACTATGAAGGCACACGTGATTTTCATAACAGAGTACAGCTGATATATAACAAGCCAAGTAACACTAAAAACTCCTTGGGATTTGGCTTCCTCTGGAGGAATTCCCTGATCTCTCCAGGTAGTGACTTTGCCATAACCAGCTGAGTTCTTATGATATATTCCTGCAGCCTGCAGCAATCTATAATTGTATAATTTATCTTATAATTTATACTATATCCTCTATCATTCATATCTGTCATATCTACAATATACTATCATTTTGATGTAATCATTTTTACTCAGTATAGGAACAATATTTTTATTGCATTCACATGTGTATTTGTATATACATATATTTCTAAATGTAACCTATTGAGTTCGTATAATTTTACTATATATGTATGTTTTTGTGATTCATGATTTGGCACAGGACAGCCAATTGATGTGCTCTTCCTGGAGCAGGGCCATCTCTTCTGTTTGCTCCCAGTTTTATTCAATTTCCTATAGCTCTTTGTGTATGGTTGAGGCCTCATGGGCTTTACTTGGGGCAAGTTTGGCAGGTATAAATCTAATATTATTATCTAAACATCTGTCTGAATGTGTGTTTGATGACCATACTTGTAACACAAGGAGAGAACCTCCAGTTTTTTTTATTAGCGACTAGTTCTTCCATTTGTCTCTCTGAAATCCATCAGAATTTCTGATCTGCAATGCTGTGTGCATACAAATATTTCAGATGACTTTCATCTCCTCTTCCTGCTTATCTTACTTGAAATATGTTCTCAAATACCGGAATATTGATATATACATGTTAGTATATTTTTTCTCTCTCACACAAAGAACCCATCAGTTAAATCATGGAATTAATTTCAGTGGAGACATTTATCATTTTAAAACAGTAAGTAGAAATGTCTAAATCACAAATCCCAATATAAATCCTGTTCTTGGCTCAGTTTAATTTAGAGAGAAGTTTTTAATTGAAATTGTCTCCTATGGATGAAGATATAAGGTGGATTTTAAGCAATGAAACTCACTTGTTTCTCTGTTCATTTTTATCTCCAAAGGGCACATCACCTCACGGATGTTCCTGATAACACTCTTTGATTTTAAGAGATATCAAAGGTAGATAATCTAGGTAATCTTCAGTGATCTTCTCTTTGTATGGATTTTGTTCATTTTTCAAAATGAAGTCTATCTCTTTTAAGCTCTAAAAGAACTGATAACATCCTCTTATTTCCCAAGTGTCTAAGCAGGTCACATATTGCTCTGTCATGTAACTTTCCTATTTTATACCAGAATATCAATTTGATAACTGTGGTGTATCCATATGGTACTTTTTGTTTCCCTTTTGGTAATATTGTTTTCAGTTTGCTGTATTGAAATATAGGTAAACATGCATTTTAATGAGCTAGATAATGTTTTAGAATTGATGGGCACATTGAACATGAGAAGTGTGTTTCATTCCTGCAAACTCTAAGGGATTCAATAGTGCTTGGACTGTCGGATTGATTACATCAAAACATCTGTCTTCTCTTAGAGGACAGGATTCTCTTGAGTGTAAAAGCTATATTGATCCAAATTCTTTGTATTCTAGCACCTGGAAATTATATAGTTAACAATAAACAAGATGGAATTATCGCCTAAAGGTAAACATTTCTGGAGCATTTTGGAAGTGTCCAACAAACCTAAGAACTAAAAAGTAAAGATTGAATACCTCATTTAGTGACACAAGTTGGCTGGCAATTTTCTCCTTTCCTAGCACATTACTTTTCAAATCTGCCTATTAAAGACAACTGTGAAAGTGCTGTCAATGTCCTATCTGTCCAAAAAAGACTTGGGAACAAAGACAGAACCCCCTCCAGACTTTTCAGTGAATACCATGTAGCATCCTTTCAAAAACTCAATACACATATTAACAGAACTGAAATTGTCTCAATCTGAGTCAGTGTAGTAAATACCACATAGTCTTAAATTTTGTGGGAATTGTTTCCTTTACTGTGTGCACAGAGAAGTCAAGTCAGGGAGAGCTGAACATGAAAGAAGAGGAAGAATGGTAAGAAGAATTGAAAACGACAAGAGAGGAATGGGTCCTATGAGGACAGCTTAGCGTTATCTGAATCCTGAGAATGTGTCTTTTTGATGATGGTAGCAAATGATTTCCATTATTCTCTCATTCTCTCTCTCTCCCTCCCTCTGTCTATCTCCCTAACCCTTACCCTTTCTTCCCTCTCCTCCTATCACCCACCCCTGTCCTTTCCTACCTCCCACTTTCCTCTTTGACTTGTCTGTCTTTCTACCTTCTGTCTTCTTCATTTCTTCTTTTCTCATTTCTCCTCATCTGTCTTCCTCATTTCTTCTTCCCTTTCCTTTTAAGCAAGGGTCAGTTGCATTTCTAACACAAGATGAAAAACAAGAATAGTTAATGTGAAAAATATTTCACTGCGGAAAAAAACCTGAAGAAAGTATTAATGTTGTGTTTCTAAAAGGGTCATGGTACAAGATGTCAAGGTTTTGATGTATAATGGTAATAATAAGAGTGATAGTTTCTCCAATGTTACATTACTTGTTTCTTCTGGTGAGAAATATAAAGTTCTGGGAAAAAAATAGGTGTTCACTCTGGATTTGAACAACCAAGCAACCTACCTCATACAGGAAAAGGAATACATTACAACCTTATGGTACTAGTAAAGCATATTCCAACCCCTACAGAAACTTGGCTTAGTGGTGCACACCTGTAATCTCAGCATGTGGGAGGCAGAGGTGGGTGGATTAGAAGTTTTATTTCAGCCTTGACTACATAGGGAGTGCAGGAGCATCTTGTGTGGGGTGAGACATTGTCTCCAAAGAATAAATAAAAAGCACACATATACTTATTCAGAATTATTACTAATTCTTCCTATAGTAATCTCTCTGTTCTTTTAGAACTTCAGGGATAATTTATCATTTAAAATTTTCATTCTTGAAATATAGGGCATGTAGTTTTGCTGACTTGATTTTTATTATTGAAAATGGATTATTCTCTCATACAGTACAACCCGACCACAGTTTTCCCTCCTCCTCCCAGTCCCCCACTACTCTTCCCCAGATCAACTCCCCCTCTGTTTCCCTTCAGAAAGGAACAGGCCTCCAAGAGACAACAAGTAAACAAGACAAAACAAGATACAAGAAAAAAATGCAAAAGCCCTTAAATCAAGGCTGGACAAGGCAACCCAATAGGAGGAAAAGAGTCCTGAGAACAGGCAAAAGAGTCAGAGAGACACTGCTCTTATTGTTAGGAGTCCCACAAAAGCACCAAATTTATGGCCATAACATATACACAGAGGGCTTGGTACAGATCCATGTCGGCTCTATGGTTGCCAATTCATTCTCTGTAAGCCCAAATGAGCCCTATATAGTTGATTCAGTGGAGACTCTTTCCTCCCCTATTGTGTGGGGATATCCAATCTCTGAAGTGAGGGAGCCAATTTAGACTTCCAACTCTCTACATAATGTCTGACTTGTGGGTCTCTGCATACTCTCCCATTTGCTGCCAAAGGAATACTCTCTGTTGATTCACTTTTTTCTTTTTTGACAGTCATGTTTGGTTCTACCACAGGTCTCTGGACTGTCTTCAATCCCTGGCCATCCAGGCAGTACCAGGCATGGGCTTCTTCTTGTGGCATGGGCCTCAAGTTAAATCAGATATTGGTTGGTGACTTGCACAAGTTCTGTGCCACCATTGTCCCAGCACATTTTGCAGGCAAGATAGATTGTAGGGGAAAGGTTTTGTGGCTAGTTTGGTATCCAGGTTTCTTTGTCAGTAGCCTACAGATTACTTTCCTGAGGCTAGAATGTAGGAATTTAATTTTTAACTGGATTAGAATAAACATTTGTTTCCTTAATTTGTCCATCTCTCATATATGACCATTAAATTCTTCACTACTCTGATATCAGTTTTAAGTCTCAGCAACAGTAACACCCCACAAAGAAAAATTTGCCAAAATAGCTAATATTTCTTGGTGTGAAGGCACAGACCTTTACTCAGAGGCTATGGAAAGATGAAAAGTTGAACTTGAGCAATGGAGGGAAAGCTTGTCTGAACACAGAGCAAAAGAAACCAAAATAGAAAGTCAAAATGGATCTCTCTCTCTCTCTCTCTCTCTCTCTCTCTCTCTCTCTCTCTCTCTCTCTCTCTCTGTGTGTGTGTGTGTGTGTGTGTGCACACACACGTGTGTGTGTTTGTAGCTTAGTTTTTCTGTACTCTTTGGCCTAGTGTCTATTAATATTCCAGGCTTACAGAATAAAAGAAATAGTTTGCAATCTTCAGCCATATGGAGAAATGGACAATGGTACCTTTTTGGTTTGTTTGTTTGAGACAAGATTTCTCTATAATAGCCTTGTTGTCTTGGAACATGCTGTGTAGACCAGGCTGGCCTTGTACTCAGAGATTTGCCTGCCTCAGGCTCCTAAAGTGCTCAGATTAAAAGTGTGCACCAACCATACCCTGGCATACCTTCTTGAAATTTAGTACTTTTCCTCTCTATCTCCTTTCCTCCTCTCTACATTGTCTTGCTACTCTACCCAGTTTTCTCATGAATGCATAATCCTTTTGCCTCAGCTTTCTGACTGCTGGTATTACTGGTATATACCACACTTCTTGTCAATGACTATGATGAATTCCATACCTCATAATGATAAAAACTGTCATGTTAACCTACCAGTCACTCAAGAGGTTGTTGAAGACTTGCTTTCTTCTTCAACAAGAGGAAGAGGAAGACACTGATAAAAACCACAGATTGTGGGTTGAGAAATGTGCATTAAACTTTTGCAATGTTCTCATGTGCAATGTTTTTTAAAGTTATGGGCTTATTTACTTATTCCTAGTTCAATTGGGGCATAATAGGTAAAGTATGCATTCAAGGTGTACAATGTAAGGATTTAAAATATGTTTATACTGTGAAATGCTCACCACTCTCAAGCTAATTATCATATCCATTGTCTCATATCTTAATGTACTATTTTATAAAATCATCTTAAGTGCACTTTCCTCAGTGCTCATTTCAATATTAGTTATAATATCCCCTTAACTACTCAGTTACTGACAGGATGTGATACAAGCATTTCAAATTAAACAGGACCATAGAATTTAAAACCTGATCAACAATCAAGTACTGTTACCAAAATTCTTGAGCTCTATTCCTCCACTGTTACAATGAGAAAAATAATTGAGCTATGTGTATTAATGGGAGCTATGGTTCTTCAATTTCATTGAGAATGAGAAAAGTTCATAAGCACTTGAATAAACCAACCCACAGAGTATAGATGTTATTAGGTAAATATTGCCACTTCACAGTTATCTACTTAGGAGAAGAGTGTGAAGAGGGTACTGCTGTAGGAAAAGAGCATAACTAGGCATGCCTCACCTCCTAACTTATAGTTCTATGAGTTCTCAAGGGAATAGGGATTTTTCTTTAATTTGTTTTTGAGAATAAAGAAGAAGGACAGCACATGTGCCCTGAACAAAGTTCAAATCTCACACTACATCTCCCAGGCTGCAGGAACATGTCTACCAAAGTGTGCAGAAAGAGTGATCCACAATTTCCAAAGGAAAACAAAATACAACACATAATTGCTATTTCAAACAGAGTCTCCATATCTCATAGGACTACTATTACATGCCTGAGTGAGTACTGATGCTCACTTTAGTCAGACTTTTGAATGAATACGCAGATAATAATGAGTATTGGTGAATATCTTCTACTTGAAATATCATTGCCTTAATGATGTATCTGTGAGAATCTAGAAGGCATGATGGTTATCCCAGAGGATGTACCAGGGAGGGAGTAGAACACTCTAAAATGTCATAAGTATGCTATTGGAATGTGACATGTGGACTTATATGACAGAACTCCTCAATTTACTGTACCTAGATCAGTCCTATACATGGATTGAGAATTCTTACTCCCTTTTTGTTCTTGAGATGCTCTCTTAGAATTTGGATTTTCAGAATGTCCTTCAGGACCTGTGAGTAAAGGTTGGTCCCTAACATATGGTCCTATTTTGTAGTGTTGGCATTTTCAAAAATTGAACCTATTGAAAGTGGTGCAGTTTAATATGAAATATCTCCCACAAGCTCATGGTTTTCAACACTTGATTGCCAGCTAGTGGTGCTGTTTGGGAAGGTTGTGCAATCTTTAGGAGGTGAAACCTCATTAAAGGAAGAGAATCATTTGTGGCAGTCTTGAGGGTCAGCCCTGCTTCCTATTCATTCTCTGCTTTCTGATTTGTGATACAATGTGATCATCTAACCTTCTCCTCTTGCCATCATGACTTCACTGCTTGCTTCCATGCTTTTTGTGCAATAGTAGACTATCCTCCAGCAACTGTAGGCCTTGCCCCTCTAATTTCCTTTAGGAGAATATTTTATCATTGCCACAGAAAAACAACAAATACATGGAGGTCTTGAAATCATTGAGGGTACTCTCTCTATAGTGGCTTAAATGATATTATCTCTCATAGGTTTGGTATTTGAACACTTTATTCCCAGTTGTTGGGGATGTTTGGCAAGGACTTTAAGAGCTGAGGTCCTGTTGGTCAAAAGAAATATACATTCTTAATTTATTTTATTTCCCACAATAATTACTAGAGCAAGAAAGTGAAAATAATTCTCCAATCACACACCAAGAGAAATATCAGAGGTACTTCCAAGTTTCCAGCAATTTAGAAAAATGTGTTGGTTAATTTTTTTTGTCAGTTTTTCTCACAGTAAAGTCATCTTGGAAGAGGAAGGCTCAACTGAGAAAATACTTGCATCAGATTGCCCTATAGACAATTTTTAGACCATTTCCTTGAGTAATGATTGATTGCAAAGGGCTAGCCCTTTGGGGTGCTGAGTACCATTCTGCTATGTTAAGAGAGAGTTAGCTGAAAGCGAGCCTGAAGAGCAAGCCAGTTAAGCCATGCTCATCCATGGTCTCTCTGTCAGTGCTTGCTTCCAGGTTCTTGCTTGGATTTCTGCCTTAACTTCCAAGGCATGGATGTCCATCATCAAGGATGGACTGTGATGTGAAAGTGTCAGCCAAATAAACCCCCTTTTTCCCCTGTATTAATCATAGTTTTCATTATATCAAGAGCAAACAAACCAAGATAGGACCTATCATTAAACTGAAATCTCAGAGTAACCAATCAACAAAACCTGAGGATACAGTTTCCCAAAGGCAACAAAGCATCAAAGTGTCAATCTACCTGTGGCATATATGGTAGGCAGTTTTCATTATTCTTCACCTTTCTTTATTGTGATAGTCAATCATGATGTTTGAATCTTCAAGTATAAATTATATACACACAAACACTCACATATTATATGTATATATATAGACATATATATATATGAGATATTTACTCTGTTATTAAGTGCTTGGTAGGAACTGTAAATCTGCTGATTACAGATTTTTTCAGGTTTTCGAGGGAGACAGGGTTTCACTGTGTAGCCCTGGCTGTCTTAGAATTCACTCTGCAGATCAGGCTGGCCTCAAACTCGCAAAAATCCACCTGTCTCTGCCTCCCAGGTGCTGAGATTAAAGGCATGCACCACAACTGCCAGGCATAAAGTTTACTTTTTACTAATAGTTGTGAAAAGCACGTCTTTAAGGTATATATTAACTTCCTTATCCTTGTAGTACATGCTCCATAAAGCACTGAATGAAATTTGCACCTGCTGAATGAAATTGATAATTGACCAATATGATAACGTGTTGTTTTGGTGTATCCTGATTTTTATTTTAGCCACCTTTACTTATGGTAGCATTCTTTAACATGCCACTTTAAACATTAAGTTCATTGTGTAATTTATTCTTCAACTAAATTGTGATATAGTAGAACTGACTATTACAACATAATTCTAGAAAAATGAAACCATTCATGTAAATTTAAAGGATATATTTATGTTTATTTTATGTGTACATTTTTTCTATAAGTATACCTAGCACCAATTTATGTCATTTTTCCATCTACTGTTACTGTGTGTGTGTATGTATGTCTGTGTTTGTGTGTGTGTGTGTGTGTGTGTGTGTGTGTGTGTGTGTGTGTGTGTTTGAATGGTGGACACATCCAAGTATTTCCACATGAAGAATACAGAATTAAATAAGACTTGCTAGCAAAATAGTAACATTGAATAGAAGTCAGCCATACTTGTTTATACATATATAAACACTTTAAAATACAAAGAGTGATAATATAGTAGAAAAGAATTTAAAGAAAAATTCCAATTGTAATAATAGCTGGTATTCAATTCTTCCCTCATGGGTAGCCGAGGCCGTGTAACACAGAATAAAGCATTAAATATTAAGCTATTCTATTTTGCCCATGTTCTATTCTCCCCCTCCAGTAAGTGACCCGCTCCGTGTCTCCTTCCTAGTTTCCTGGCTTCCACAGGTACTCCAAATTAAACAGAATTAAAGACTTGAAACCAGGATTTGCATATGAGAAACAACAGAAGTAGTAAGGCATTTGTCCTTCTTGACCTAAGTTACAACGCTCAGTGTAATTTTTTCAATTTCATTCAAGTATTTGCAAATTTCATTATTCTTCACAGCTGAATAAAACTACATTGTGTATATGGTGTACGCATGTCTTAGTCAATGTTCTATTGCTGTGAAGAGACACCATGACCAATGCAACTCTTATAAAGGAAAGCACTTAATTGGGACTTGCTTACAGAGGTTTATTCCTTTATCAGCATAGCGGGAAACATGACAGTGTGCAAACAGACATGGTACAGGAGAAGTAGCTTGACAATTCTATATACAGATCTGCAAGGAGCAGAAAGAGAGCCACTGGCCTTGGCTTGGCTCCATGAGACCTCAAGTCCCACTTCCAATGACAACTTTTCTCCAAAAAGGCCACACCTAGACCAATAAGGACACTAATAGTGTCACTCTCTAATGACTAAGCATTCAAATATGTGATCGTAAGGGGAACATTCTTATTCAAACCATCACAGTATCATATTTTCCTTATCTTTTCATCTGTTGAAATGAGCATTTATTATTCATATTCATTTTTAAAAGAAAGAATTGTATACATACATTTTTATACACTATGTTCTTCTCATATCTGCTTCTCCTTTCCTACCTGACTCTTCCTGTGTTTCCCATATCATCCTCTCAAATTCATCTTCCTCTATAATTATTATGTATGCATATGATTATAAAGGCATAATATATATCCTACTAAGTCCACTTAGTGTAGCCTGTATGTATATATGCACATGGGTGTAGAGCTAAGAACATGGGAAATCTATCAATGTTCTGGTCTCTAAAGAAAAGTGACTTATTTCCCTCAACAACCATCAACAGTCTGAAATGCCTAAGTTAGCTGCTGGGCCTTGTGAACCTGTCTCCTGTCCATGCCAGAATGTCAATTGATGTAGTCTGGTGGAAGTTTTATTCAAGTATGTATATTGCTGAGAGTTCATGGGTGTAACACCCTGTCAGGCTCTGAAAAAATATTCCATAGAAATCTTCCAGGTCGTATGACTGTTAAAATCATTTCAAACCTTCCTCTATGACATTTTCTGAGCTTTGAGTATAACGATTATGTTACAGATGTCCAATTTAGAGATATGTACACCAGTTACTTTATGTACTTTTACCACTTTTGATTTTCTGTAATATTCTCCATCTACTCCCCCAAAAATCTTCCCTGATGATAGATGAGAACTGCACTTACGTCCACTCTATGGATATAAGGATGACTACTTAGAAGGAGGTTGCATACTCTACCAGTTAAGGAAAAAGGTAGCAGTCGGTTTTCCTCCTGGGTATATAACCTCTCCAGTGGTAGAGGTTTTGGCTAGGTTTTAAGTACCAGGCACAATTCATTCATATTGAGTAGAACTTAAGTCCAAAAAAAAACAACTGTACCTTCAAGAAGATATTAGTGACAATATTCAACAAACATTTCTGGATTGTATTTATTGTAGTTTATAAGATTTAAACAGGGGTGGAACTGTTGTTAACTTCTCTCTTAGTAGCATGCATAGCACCATCAAATACTATATGGGATAACCCTCAAGGAGGAAGATTCCAGCTTAGTTCTAACATGATTTTTCTAAGTCCTGGGTCTGAAGCATATGGTGCCATCAGCAACATGGTCTTATCCTCAAGTTCTGAGAGATAACCAAGATTAATGACAATAACTTACATTGTTTTGGGAGGTCTCATGGACACCCTGATGAACAATTCAAAGAACTGTGTTATACTTCTTTAACCCAGGACCTTAATCAATGGGTAAATGCAAGGTAGACTCATCTAAAAATTTAAATGCTTATTTTTCTATTTCCTGTTTTAAAAACTGGAAACAATCAGTAGTTGTGATGGATTTACATGTGAATATGCTCATGGAGTTTATTGATTGGCCTACTAAAATTAGTTATATATATATATATATATATATATATATATATATGGTAATAAGTTTCATTATGAAATTTCCATACTGTATGCCACTGTTCTCATGTTTGTCCCTGCCTATCACTTTTGACCCTGCCCCTAACTAGTCCCTTTCCTACCACAAATAAGTGCCTAGATCAGGGTATTTTGCCAAAACGATAGAAAACTAACTAAGGCAATCTTCATTTAAACAGTGTTGGTGTACTTATTTTAATTTAATTTAAAATTTAATATTTTTCTTGCAGAATATTTATATTCAGTTATGAGGTAGGATCTTGGACTCAATTTTCTAAAATAGCAACTTCAAATTCTGAAAGGATATAAACCTTGATATTTTAACTGATATATAATAATCAGTTTAGTTACTATAAGACATTGTTCTCATTAGTTTAATATACGTTTTGTCCATTTATACCTTTTCAACAAGCAAATACAGAAAATGATCCATCTTTGAGACAGTGACACAATCTAAAAATGATAACATATATAATAACTAGAATGTGGATGATCTGTGATTCATAACCTCAAGCTAACTTTGATTGAACACCTACATCCCATAAAACAAAAGAAACTCTAGGTGACCCATCTAAAAGGGTATTCCCTGTAGCTATTCTAGTTTCGAATTAAAGGGCAAGTGTCCAAAGTTCAATTCTCCATCACCTTTTTGCGGTAGCTGTTCTTATTACTGACTTTGTGTATGGTACCTTTAAAATTATTCTTTTTAAGCTTTAAAAATTGTTTGTTTGTGTGTGTATATGTGCGAGTGTTTTGTCTGCATTTATGCATGTTTAATGTGTATGTTGTGGCCAGAGGGCAGAAAAGGGGTGTTGGATCCCTTGGCATTGGAGTTAAGGATCATTGTGAGCTATGATGTGGGTGCTGGAAACTGGATCTGGACCCTTTGCAAGAGCAGACAGTGCTGTTAACTACTGAGCCATTTCCTCAGTCCCAAGTGAATTATTCCTGCAAATGAAATAAAAATTCTGCTTGTTAGAAGTAGATGAAGAGATTACATGCTTAGCTCCATGGCATGTAAGCATCCTAGATGTTGGGGATTGAATATATCCATGTTCAAACAAGAAATTAGCTCTATGTCTCCACACTCTATTTAGTTCCCCAAAATTAAATTGTATCAGGCTTTATAAAAAGTAATAGTTGCACAGATCAGTACTTTACTGGATCTTTTAGAATAGATTTTAATCAAGCATGTCTTTCTTTGATTTTTTTTTAACAAAGAAAGCATAAAATCTCACTAAAAGGAAAAGGAAACTAATTCAATTTTCCACTACAATTAATTTCTAAAATTGTACTGTAATTAATAAACATCCCTTAGGGAAGATATTCTATGCTGCGTCTGTAATTTCTTCTTAAAGTAACAATGAAATAATGCCATGCATGTTTGCTGAATTATGAAGCCTCAAACATAGTGATTGAGAAGAATCCCCTTAGTGATTTCTACATGCCTGTGTTGAGAGTCACCCTCATAGACTCATATGTTTGAGCACTTTGTCCCACAAGTTGGTAGAACTGTTTGGGAATATTAGGAGTTGTGGCCTTGATGGAGATGTGTCACTAAGGATGGGAGTTGACTCCTGCTAGACCCAGTTAGCTCTCTCTCTGCCTCATGCATGTAGAATCAAGATGTAAGCTCTTAGCTAATGCTTCAGTACTGTGACTGTCTGCCTGTTGCCATGCTCCCCATTATGATGAAGACTCACCCTATGGAATCATAATAAATGCTTTGTTTTATAAGATTCCTCAATTGTGATGTTTTATCATAGCAATAGAAAAGTAACTAAGGTAATGTTTTTAAACTATGGACACCTATGGCTTTTCTTTAAAATTTTTCATTGGGGAAAATATTTTTCTTTCAGATCTCTACAAGAGTTATTGTAGAAAAAAATCCTGGTAATTTGATCATTTAATTTTCTGTTTTTACTAGAAATAAAAACTATAGTAACTAAAATAACTATGCTTTCAGAAAGAACTGTAATTAGGACTTTGTACATGTTCTTTTCACATTCATGAAGTATAGGGTCACCGTAGTTTTCCCTACATTGTAAATTATACAAAACTTAGTAAAGTAACATCTGTAAAGTTCTTGAGTCTGCCATGATTGGAAAGCTGAACTGGCTAGAATATATCAGGTGACTCAAGCTGATTGCAGGAAGCAAACGACTAGCTGTTGCTCAGTGCCCCTCCATGTGGTCTCGCCACAAAGAATGCTGAATTGGTTATTTCAAGGAGTGGTGGTCCCTAAGGGAACCTGCTAAAGCAGATATTCAGAAGCAAGGAAGAAGCTATCAGGCTTCCTAACTTAACATAGACTCACAAGTTTCCCTATATAGGGTGAAATTAGATATATCCTGGTGAAGAACACATTGGCTCTAGTTCTCAGTGGAAGAAATGTCAAAGGATTTAAGGACATATTTAATGTACTATATATGATGTATCCTAAATAGCAAATTGTGGATAATGAATATTAATAATATATCAATTGTATTTTATTACATCAATGCCTACAAGTTTTATGTTTATTTTCTAGTTGCTTATCTCATTTTATACATAGTGAAGTGAATATTTATTTTGTAAAATATAATTAATAACATTTGTTGAAGGAAACCCAAAATATGACTAAAACATACCCATCACCTCTAATCCAAATAATCAATGTTGTCTGCATTTGAACTTTTAGTTTACATGCTCGCAATAGGTAAATTTCACTTTAGTGTCAAAAAACTCTTTGAAACTAAAAATCAGCTTATACTGATTAATTTTAGATATTATATTGCTTCTAAAGCTCTTGTATTGTTAATATTCTATATAATATGCAGGATGAAACTCAGACTTAATATCTTTAAGGAACAAGTGTTTTCAATGTGACAATCTGGGTATGATGTAGTTGCAGATAAAGATAGTGAAAAATGTAATCAAATTAATCATTTTCTCACTTGAATGGTAATGAAAATTAACTTTCTAAGTTCAGATCCAATATTCCCAGTCTGTTCTTATTTTAGTAGGAATTCAAAATATATTTTGAAAGAAAAAATTCTTTCTTTTGTTTTTATAACTTCCTTGACAGTTATTTTTATTGTGGCTTAAATGAGAACGGGTCCAAAGGCTCAGATATTTGAATGCTTGGTTCCCAATTGGAAAACTGTGTGAGATGGATTAGGAAGTGTGGCCTTGTTGGAGGGAGTGTGTCACTGAGGGGTTGGCTTTGAGGGTTCACAGACCACTATATGCCATTCCCAGTTAGCTCTCTCTGCCTAGTTTTTGTGGATCAGACATAAGCTCTCAGATACTACTCCAGTGTCGTGCCTGCCTGCCTGGCACCATGCTCCTGCTAAGATTTTCAGGGACTAACCCTCTGGAACTGTGTGCACCAAATTAAACACTGTTTTTCAGGGTGTTTTGCCAAAGCAATAGAAAACTAAGGCAATCTTCATTTAAAACAGTGTTTGGTGTACTTATTTTTCTTACAGAATATTAATATTCAGTTATGAGTTAAGATCTTGGATTCCCACTGCTGATAGATATACTCAATTTTCTAAAATAGCAACTTCAAATTTTGAAGGGATCTAAACCTTGACATTTTAACTGATATATAATAATGAGTTTAGTAATTATGAGACACTCTTCTCATTAATTTAATATGCATTTTGTTCATTTATAGCTCTTCAACAAACAAATATAGAAAATGATCCATCTTTGAGACAGTGACACAATCTAAAAATGATATATAATAACTAGAATGTGGATGATCTGTGATTCATAACCTCAATCCTTTGTATTTATTATTCACATTATTATGCTTGATGTATTAACAAATAATAAACATACCAAACTTCATTGAACTATCTTCAGCATTCTCCCCTTCTCTTTTTTTGCATTGGAATATTTTTCTAAGTTTCTATAATGCCAAGGGATTCTGCTCTAGAGCCACACAGTCACTGCCCTGTTGCTGTCCTCCCGTGCCAGCACAGTACCAGTCTCTTTGATTGTGTTAATTTTCCTGTTGTCTAGTCAATAGCTTTTCATAAACAAGACTTCTTTTCCCCGCCATCAATATTCTGGAGGTCTGTTCTCTAGACCAGGCTGTATTTGTCTGTTTCTTTTGTTTAATATGGTACGACAGCCATCTAAAGAAGAAATGCAAGCTGGGCAGTGGTGGTGAATGCTTTTAATCCAGCACTTGGGAGGCAGAAGCATGTGGATCTCTGTGAATTCGAGGTCAGCCTTGTCTACAGAGCGAGTTCCAGGACAGCCACCAAAACTACATAGAGAAACTCTGTCTCAAAAAAAAGAAAGAAAGAAAGAAAGAAAGAAAGAAAGAAAGAAAGAAAGAAAAAGAGTGCTACATCCTCAAATCCAGGTTGGAATTAATAGGAACTTGAAAAGTGTAACAAAAGGATCAAGAAATGATCACAAAGAAAAATTGCACTGGACAGCACCTAGACAGTTCTTTCCATAGTAACTGCTTTAAAAAGTTTCTTGGTGAGGAGTGAAAAGGGAAGGGAGAAATACTGCAATTATATTATAATCTCAAAACCAAGAAGTAGAACTAAAAGTTCTTTCTCACAGTACTGTATGTAACAAGTACCTGCCTGGCTTCTTTCTGCTCCCCCCATTTTTAACATCTCTCAATTTGTAGTCTTGCACCTGTATTTCCCAGTCCTCATGGATCCATTTATGCCTTATTCTTTCATTTTGTATTATGGATCTTTCATCTCTTTCTTCAAGCAAATCTCAGTCATTTTTTATGTCCAAAAATTCACCCCTTCTTTCAAATAAACATTTCTTTAGGCATTTGAAATCAGCATTGAGGGGGAGATACTCAAATGCCTTTGCTTTAGATGTGCATAACCGTCTGGAAATATTTCCTGTGAATTTCAGTTTTCAAAAAGATCCGAATTGATATATGCTAGTTGTCAGCTAAAAGACTCCCACTACTTCCTGCTGATTTTTTTACAGATATGTGTGCTTGTTATTTGTTCAGGTCTGTATTGTTCAGAGAAAGTATTCCCTGCTTGTTTTGTATATAGTCATGTTAGTTCTGTTGTAATGATTTTCTGCTTAAGGATAAAGAGTAGAAATGGGAATGAGGATAAGGACCACACTTTCCATAGAGAGATCTGGCCGTCCTGACTATCCTGATTCATGGCCAATAACTATCATTACTCATTTGTTACATCTGCCACTCATTTCCCAGAACAAAAACTTAGTATATACTTGGACAAAGAGTGCCAAATATTACCTCCCCAATAAGCGGACATGCATGTGTTAGGTTTGGTTCTAATCCTTTCCTATTTTGTTTATAATTTCTATTGATCATGCTTTCTAACCATTTCAAGGTTCAAAACAAGTAATAGTAAAAAATCTTTGACTGGAATTCTCCAAACTATAGATCAGCAGGATAGGCTTGCTAACATCATTCTGTTTATCAATATGATGCTTATAGTGATGGGATTCTGCTAAAATCTTTATCTCCAGTTGTCTTGCATAATGGTGGCCTGAAAGCAATGTACCAAAGGCATCCATTTGACTATCTCTGGAAAAGTATGTTCCCTGGAATGTGGATGGGGACAATGAAAGGTATAGCAAGATCTGATTTGAGGAGGCAATTACAATCCATTTACCCCTAAAACCCAAAGAACCCATGTTTCATAGCTTTCAACTTAAGATTTAAAGCCAGACAACAGTTTATATAGAGAAAAGGCTTGGAAGATGATAAGATAATGCAGTCAGCTCACACATATGCAGAGAATATAGTTTTGAAGGACAGAGACTACATGTGATCATTTTTCCCCTAAATCATCTACTTTATAATGGATATGTACCTGGTGTGTCTATAATAGATTTCCAGTTATTTCTGGGAGTATGATTTTGTCATAGTAATTAAAGAATTTCTTTTCATTCAGGACCAACTGCTAACATATAGATCCTGGAGGTTCAAATCTTTCTGTCCAAAAAAGTAAGTACAAAGAGCTCTAAAGCTTTTTCTTTTCTCTTGTAGTTTCTCTTTCATCTTGCCATGGTTACTCATCATTCAATGTCTTTCTAAGTAAAAGATTAAT
This sequence comes from Peromyscus melanophrys, assembly GCA_902168415.1. Taxonomy (NCBI): domain Eukaryota; kingdom Metazoa; phylum Chordata; class Mammalia; order Rodentia; family Cricetidae; genus Peromyscus; species Peromyscus melanophrys. The sequence continues at coordinate 55,420 of CABHPR010149474.1, read as the reverse complement.
TTGTATTGCAAGCAAGGCTTTTTATTATTCTTTATACTGTGCAATACCATTTGAAAATGCAAACTTGATTCAAAGGGGGAGTCAGGAACAAATCCTTAATACTTTTTAATTCATAGATACACATGGATTTGGTTCTTAATGGGAGAATAAAAAAGAAACACAAAACTGTTTTCAGCATTCACTTGACAGGTACAAGTTCTCCTAACAATATTGGAACCTTAGTAATGAGTAAGAAAAGAATGAGAAAATGAATCTCAGTGTTGCCCTCTAGTTCCTGTTCCTTCTAGTATATCACTTTTGCATAAATGCTTGGCTGATAACAAAAAAGTAATGTTTTTTAAAAAAGCATGAAAAAAATACTTTACTGTGCATGTTTCTTACAATGTCATTATCATCTTTCTACCTTTAAAAGGCATTTTATGTGTAATAGAAAGGTGACTAAGAAGGTAAGGGTGCTTGCTTTTCCTTTAGAGAACAGCTTTTGGTTCCGAGTACCCTTTTATCAGGTGGCTTACAAACCACCTGCTATTCCATCTCTGCCTATAAGTGAATGCCTTCTTCTGGTCTCCTTGGTTACATATATGTGTGTGTAGCATGCAAGCACACACACACACACACACATGCACACACACACACACACACACACACACACACATTCACGTGTACATGCACACGCACACACACGTAAACATTTTAAAAAACTGGACAGGAAGAGCATGTTTTGGTTTGAAAGAAAGCCTGGTCTTCTGGGATTTATAGCAGTGTCAGTTAACATGTCATAACGTAACACAGTTGCCTTGACTTAGTTCTTAATCCCCTTAAATGCCATCTAGCCTAGTTTTATTTGATCTCTGGGGAAAATCAACACCACTACATGGAAATATAGTGGCACAGCACCAGGGCACTATGCATGTCTTCTTCACTTATCACTTCAGACAGTGTTCTATCAGACCTCAGACACAAAACACAAATTTAGATGAGATTATGGACAATTTAGAGATGATAACCATGAGGCATTAAAACATGAGTCTTGTCAGAAGCTACATTCCCTAAAGTTTCACTTGCATGACTAATTAACCATGAGCTGAACTAGGATAACAACAATAAGCATGCTGTGGAAAGCAAGTAGACGTAGGAGGCTAGTCCATGTGACCTCAACTCTACCCACAGAAGAACAGGCAAATACAGAATTTTGAGAGCCGAAGAAAAGTCTTCCCTAGGGAGGAGCACACCAACTGGTTATCCAATGACAGTCTGTGGTCAGCACTGAAAATATACATACAAATACTCCATACAGACTGAGCAGGTTGTATTTATGTATTGAGAAATATATGTGTATATGCATATACATACATGTATATAACTATAATAAAAACAGAGACCATGAATTTGAAAGAGAGCAAGAAGGGGTGTTTGGAAAGTCTGGAGGAAGGAAAGGGAAAGAGAAACAATGTAATTATATTATAATCACATAAAATAAAAGAAATAATTTTTTTAAAGGGAGTGTAGCCCTTCTGAATGTGATGTTCACTTTGCGCAACCTTAAACTTTCTCCTATCTGTAATTTGGTCTCATTTAATTGGACTATTATAATTCAAAAATGGACAGGAAGAAAGAGAACAAAAGCAACTTGACTCTCTAGATGTAGACCTCATCTCAAGATTTTTTAATAATATGGGCATATGAGTCCACCCTGATACATAATCTCATACTCAGTCAAATCTTATTCTGGTAAAAAAATGTTTTATCACAAAAACGGATAAATCAAGAGCAAGAGGTGCTTAGGAAACACATGCTACACAAGCAGATGTCTAATTGGAAGATTATAGACATCATTGCAGAAAGGCATCAGGCAGTTCCTAAATCATAAATTCAAATTCTGATGATGTGTGAGTAGTTTTATTTCCCCCCTGCTCTGTTACATTACTAGTTAGTTAAAAATAATAATCACTCATCATATACCCAAAATCACAAGTTCCTTCTTTTCTAGACATGGATGATATGGATGATATTCTAACACAAGGGATTTACACATCACTTAAGGAGAGACAACAGGGAGGACATTGGAGCTGTGTATGTCTAGACAGATTGCACCTGCTTGCTTTGGGTGCTGTTCAGTCATGTTTTTGAAGATGGATAGTCATCTACAAGTGGATTTGTACTTTTCACACATCATTAGCTTACATTCTTCCTGCCTGTCAAGTAGGGCAAAATTTATGATTCAGGATTGTCTGCCTCACTGCTTCTCACCTGAGAGTTATATATTTATTTCTACCTTTTGACTTTGACCATTGACTTTTACTCAGAAAAGTGTACAAGGCCATGTTTATTTAGTGATTTTTATACAGACAATCTTTTGGAATGTAAAGTTGAAAAACTACATTTAAATGCCATGTAACATGATCAGTCCAATAAAATTCAGAGATTCTGTTCCTCAGAGGTATAGTGGTACATTATGGGGAATTTATTTTGCCTATGAAATCAAAACTAGAGAAATGCAGGTGTCTAGATGGAAAATGGGTCACATCTTAAATTTCAAACATTCAGGCAATTTCTGCATATTTCACTCCAGGGAAAGCAGGTTCCCTTATCTTACTGAAAATGAAAAACTCTTCTAAATAACTCAACTTGTTCAATTTTTAAAGTAAAATTCAAGAAAGGGGAATTTGTATCAAATTTTCTATATGAAATATTTATTAAATGTAGTAAAGTTCTTTATTGTTTTTGGCATTGGTTGAGCAGTCAAGGGAAACTGAACCTGTTTATTCTTAAACACATTTTTAGCTGTAATGTAATTGGTCATTATGCTCCTGCACTCTTAGGGCCTTCGTGGAAGTGTCTATAAGATTTCTATAACAAATCTATTCTTGGCAATGAGCATTGGAAAAGTATTGTTGAACACTGAGCATTAAAGAAGTTTGGGAATATTTAAGCTATAGATAACACACCACTGGGTGTGAATTAATGATAAATAAATAGTGCTTGCTAATTGTCAGTGCTATGAAGGTGTAGGAAAATAGAGAACATATGTTTGTTGTCTAGATGCAGCCTGTAATGAAATGCACCTATACTAAGCAAAACAGCACTGTCATAGTCTTTATGCCCAGCACATGGCTGTCCTCAAAGATTATGTGCAGTATGTGCACAAACAACCTAGGTTAGTTACTTTTCTAGTTCCTGTGATTAAATACCTGATAACTTAAAGGAGGAAGGGTACATGTGAGCTAACAGTCTGAGAGAACATATATCATCCATATGAATGGGAAGGCATGATGCCAGCAGTATCAGAATAGCTATCAGGAACAGCAAATGGCTATTCATTTGTGGTCTGTCTATGCTGTGGGATGTTCTGTATGGCAAATGTGTTGCTAATAAAACACTGATTGGCCAGTGGCTAGGCAGGAAGTATAGGCGGGACTAACAGAGAGAATAAAAAGAGCAGGAAGGTGGAAGGAGACGCTGCCTGCCAGCCACCGCCAGGACAAGCAGCATGTGAAGATGCCGGTAAGCCACGAGCCACGTGGCAAGGTATAGATTAATAGAAATGGATTATTTTAAGATATAAGGACAGTTAGCAAGAAGCCTGCCACGGCCAAACAGTTTGTAAGCAATATAAGTCTCTGTGTTTACTTGGTTGGGTCTGAGCGGCTGTGGGACTGGCAGGTGAGAGAGATTTATCCTGACGGTGGGCCAGGCAGGAAAATGTCTATAGTCAGGAAAATGGAAAGACAGGGCTAATAGACTCTAAAGTTCTCTCCTAAGGATGAAGTAGACACTTTCTTAGTTGTGAGTAATGTTCTGTGGGTTGTAGTATAACAGTTCTATATGTATTCTCCATTATATTGCAAGTACATAGTTGCTGCCTGTCCTTTTCCTTATATACAAATTTTATATCAAAGGGAAAACTATAATTAAATACCAAATTCAGTTATATAAAGGTGTATTAGCTGTAGTGATGCCAACTGATTTCTGAAATGTCTTTGAAATTTATCAATAATAAAATGGATTGATGGAAAGATGAAAATATGGATGGATATAGTAAGCAATTTATCAGGAGTAGAATTTAGGTGGTAAATAGACTAGAGTTTACTATTAAAATTTTTTCATATATGTTAATTTTATATTTTTCATAATGTTTGCAATGATAGATGACAAACTGATTGATTGATAAGTAGATAGAAGACAGATAATGTATCTCCCTCTCTTTCCCTAATTATCTAACAGATAAACTAAAGGTATCTTACTTGAATGGCATGTGGTCATGGTTTAATGACATCACCACATTATAGCACGAGCTATTAGAATATGGCACAACGATGGATCTAAGCCAATTGTCTTCCATTCCAGAGTATGAATGATCTTATTCCACCAATGCCCACTACACTCCATTTCAATTCTAAATATACATGATATCCTCTACTCACGGCAAATGTCATCTATGTGTATCAAATACTCCATATTTCCAACCAGAAGGTAGAAGGATGATAAACCTAGTTATCTCCATTTGTAAGCCAAGGTGTCCAAAAGTCTACAGGTCAAGATTGTGCAATACACCAGATGAGTCCTTCCAGCTGTTGGCTTTCCCTTTTTGCCTTTATACTCAGAGTCAGGTAGTCCCTATACAGTAGTAAAGAAATTCTTTTCTGTTCTTCCCCCCTCTATTTAAATACCTTCACAAGTTACTAGTCAACTATTCTTCATATTTGCCCATTTCTCTTTAAGTCTTTGTTCTATGTAGTTTGAAGGCTAAAATGGAAATTCAGACATTTTCAACTCCCTAGTAATTCTTTCCTAGCTTTTGTTAGTTCATAGGAATAAGTTCTACTATGCAACAAATCATATCTTGCTACCTGGGCCACACAGAGCTCAGGATAAATGTATCATTTGTTTCCTTAGGATGTACTTTTGGTAGCGCAAACTCTGAAATATATGCCTCAATACATTCCCTGCATCTGAAAACCAGAACTGCCGTTTGCTGGTTTACAGCAATATTTTAGAGACCTCAGATACATTTGACCCACAACTGAAAGCTTGAACTTGATTAAGAATAGAGTACTTACTGACAATATGATTTTTCTCAGAAAAAAGCTTTGAGGAGAGAAGTGTGTGGATGGGGCCTAGCTTCCCCTACATGTAAAATCAGTGTTATATTTGAATAGGTTCCTAATGTTATGGTCAGAGCAACATAATAAATCTCTAACAATTTTTTCTGGACCACATGTGTGTGTGAGCACTTCAGTTTCTGCTCTAGCAAAGTCTTCCAGTGGACAGTAAACTAGATTATTATATCTTACCAAATTGAAAATGTTTTTGGTTTTGGTTTTGGTTTTTGAGACAGTGTTTCTCAGTGTACCCCTGGCTGTCTTCGAATTCACTCTGTAGACTAGGCTGGTATTGAGCTCACAGAGATCCACCTACCTCTGCCTCTTGAGTGCTAGGACTAAAGGAGTGTTGTAGCTGAAGTTTTCTCCAGTCCTGTTCAGCCCCATGGACCCCACAGCTGCTTATAAAATAATCACTCAGAAACTTATATTAATTAAAACTGCTTGGCCATTAGCTCAGGCCTATCACTGACTAGCTTTTACATTTAAAATCAGCCTATTTCTTTTAATGTATATGTTGCCACATATTCCGTGGCTTTATCTGTGTGCCATTACATGCTGCTCCCTGGACGGCATCTCCTGACTCAGCCTTCCTCTTCCCAGAATTTTCCTTGTCCACTTTCCCCACCTATACTTCATGCCTGGCTACTGGCCAATCAGTGTTTTATTAAACCAGTGTACAAAAGCATTGTCCCACAGCATTTCCCCTTTTCTGTTTAATTAAAAGGGAAGTTTTATTTATTTATTTATTTGTTTGTTTGTTTATTTGTTTATTGGTTTTTCGAGACAGGAATTCTCTGTGTAGCTTTGGAGCCTGTCCTGGAACTCACTCTGTAGCCCAGGCTGGCCTCGAACTCACAGAGTTCCACCTGCCTCTGCCTCCCGAGTGCTGGGATTAAAGTCATGTGCCACCACCACCTGGCAAGGTTTTAACTTTAGCATAGTAAAACAACATATAATAAACAGTTATCAAGCAAGAATTAAAGTTACAATATATAGTCTATTTGTATTTGACAAAATTAAAGAAAATATTCTATCTATCCTATATTTGTGAGTCTAAAGTTTTATATCTAATTTATCTTTTATCATAGCCAAGGAAAATTATAACTATATAGTCTTCAACTACATCAAAAACCTCAGAAGGATATAATATTACCTAAATAAATAGGAAGAGCATTGTAAGCAACTTCCAAAAATCTAGAATGATCGAGATAGCTGCCTGCCTAGACAGTCATCCAATGTTCCTCTGCAACATTGGGGGATATACCTTCAGCCCATAGGCCTAGTCTCTCAGTCATTTTTTCCTGTGTCCTGTAGAATGCATGGCAGTTTCTTCTGCAAAACAGGAACCTGAAGGACCATCTCACCTTGAAAAGTTCAGTGGTCACCTTCCTATGGGTCCTGCATGTTCAGTTTATACAACATTTTGTCAAGCAGTTCAGGCAAGAACAGTTTCTTGCCCAAATAGCTATTTTTGCCATGAAGAAGATAAACTCCACATGGAGTGTCCTCGATGCCCAGCCTCTTATCTGAAGTAAATTGGTCCTGCAAGGAGCAGATGTGTCTCATTGTCCAGGAAAGTCTAAGTTTTAAAAACATTTTAAATGCCCTATTCTGTAGGTCTTTGAAGTGTTTGAAGATTATCTACCTAACTGAATTATAACTATGTATACCTAGAAAACTTAACATGACTATAAGTTTGACTATTATTGAAGACTAATTATTTATCTGTATTTTTAACTATCCATTACAATTTAAATGAGTAACATAAACATAATACCTTAAGCAAGAGTTGAAATATATACAGTATAACACAATCAACTTTAAATTTGTATGAGTAAACTAAAATCCATAGCAATGTAAAACATTTCAAACAAGTTGTTGCTCTTTAAAAGTAGTTTCAAAAATCTACCCTTTCATTTATCATATCTATATCCTATTCCTCTTTTTTCTTCAGAAAGATATTGACTATGTCCAATAACAATTTGTAACCAACAACCTAAACATAGACAAACATCCATAATCCATTTTTTTGGGAATGTGGGTGTAGTTTTCTAGGCTACTTCCTGCTAGATGAGGGGCACTGGCAATCTTATGGGGATCATGAGAAAATTAAGAATTATGGTCAAGTCCTACCTGGAGTAGTCTGTGAGACTGCCTTGTCTGTGCCAGTTGCCTTGAAGCTGATCTGGATGTTAGAACGTCTGGAGACCTCTCAGGGGATCTTCCTTGATCAAACCATATGAGCCTGGAAACAATCCACAGGTTCTCATCTTCTGTGGAAATAAAAGCAGAGCCTCCTTTCCAAAGCAATATATCCTTAGATCCAAATTTTGAAGCCAAGATACCTTTAAAATATACATATTGGTTTAACTGAGAAGCTTTTACAATCAAATGTCTTTCTGCAGTTAAAAATCCCAAGGACAACACAATCCAGATTCTCTGTGTAATATCCATCTTTATGTGGCTTATTTTTTATATTTCTTTTACTTTCTCTTAAAGCCTTTATTTTTTAAATCTTTCTATTTCTTTATATAACTACATATATTCCTTTTTCTCTCTCTTTTAAGCCTATGTACATTTTTAACACATTGTAAAACATTGAGAGGTTTATTTAATCTGAATCTGACTTATTGTGAATCTAAAGCTTTAAACTGCAGCATTACTAGGCCTAAAATTGCAGCTTTGGCTGCTGGCTCTGCCTACCTCAGCTTATAACATGACAGAACTACGTTTACAGCCAGCTCTGGGCACCATGCTCACCACCAACTCTGGGAAGCTGTGGGTCTATGCTTCCATCCAGGAGCGTGTAGCCCAGAAACCTCTTTTTTAAATTTTTTATTCATTTATTTATTTATTTGTAGCAAAAGTTATATCCACCATGCATCATGTTGCATGGCTTGCAGAAACCTCTGTGTAACTTGGCAAGAATCTGCCATGCTGCAGGTCAACCCCACACTCCATGAACCTGTCATAGAGTAGCTCAAACCCGCATGTTGTGACATCTCACCGCTGGCATGAGACATGAAGCAGGAATGTGTTTTGGGCTCTGTTTGGAATTGCTTATTAAGTATTCTCTGGTTTCAGTTGGAAACTTGGGCTGTTGGGCGCCATTTGTAGCTGAAGTTTTCTCAGGTCCTGTCCAGCCCCATGGACCCTGCAGCTGCTTGTAAAATAATCAATCAGAAGCTTATATTAATTAAAACTGCTTGGCCATTAGCTCAGGCCTACCACTGACTAGCTCTTACATTTAAACACAGCTCATTTCTGTTAATGTATATGCTGCCACGTGTTCCATGGCTTTATCTGTGTGCCATTACATATTGCTCCCTGGATGGTGGGCTGGCTTCTCCTGACTCAGCCTTCTTCTTCCCAGAATTCTCCTTGTCCGCTTACCCCTCCTATACTTTCTGCCTGGCTACTGGCCAATCAGTGTTTTACTAACTAGTGTACAAAAGCATTATCCCACAACAGAGTGTGCCACCACTACCTGGCTTGAGTAGTTTTCTCTCTCTCTCTCTCTCTCTCTCTCTCTCTCTCTCTCTCTCTCTCTGTGTGTGTGTGTGTGTTTGTTTTGTTTTGTATTCTTCTTGTCACTTAGGCTCATTGGGAGTAGGGTTAGGAATAGTGATTCCTTAAAAGTGAAATGAAGAACATCTAAGTTAGTCTAAAATAATAATGTCAACCCAAGAAAAATTTCCCTCAAGCTTTAAGGTCTTTTATGAAATTACCTTGAGTGCAGAACCTACTTGTGACCAATCTCACCTTCCCATTTCTTGCTTTAGGGATCAGAACACCTAGCCTGCTCTTTCCCCACTATTTTATTTTGAAAACATGTAAATTACCTTCTTTCATAAGTTCACAGCTAGTAAGGTATTTTTACATTGAATTTTAGACATATCTTATTTTGATGACATAGAGATAGGTACTTTAGACTTGAGAATTAGTTAAGGCTTTGAGGCTGTGAGTTTATACATTGTGTGTGGGGAGGGAATGGATTTTGAGGTCTAGAGGCAAAAATCCTATGAAATTAATATTTGTTTTCCCCAAGAGTTCTTTTTTAAAAGAATACTTAGAATTTTAATTGGACATTAAATAACCACCAACAAAAAGACCTCTGAGTCATTAAGGCAATAGAAGAGATAAACAATAACATCAATAACCTTAATAAAGTTAACATTCATCAATAACCTTAATAAAGTTAACATTCATGTAATACCACATCTAATAATAGAACATGCATTATTTTGGGGCCTAGTAAAATATTCACCATTATAGACCATATACTGTGTCATAAAATGTGTCTCAAAATTTAAATAGCCTGAAATCACACAAAGTAAGCTTCTTGAATAAAATTAGAAAACTTAGAAATTCGTAAAAAGATACAAATATTTGGAAATTAAGCAGCATATACCTAATTTTTCATATTTATTATTTATGCATTTTTGTATTCAATCAAGATTTTAAAATATTTGGAAGAATATATCTAATTTGAATATGTTCAAGCTTTCCTCTCATTATTTCCTAAAACAGCACAGATAACAAATACTTAGTTAGCACTGACATTGTATTACATATTTTAAGTACACTAATTTAAGGTGATTTAAACTACATGGAGGGGTAAGATGTAGTTCAGTTGCTAGAGTTCAGTATTTGATCCTCAGCACCCCATATACTGGGTGATGGCAAGGCATACCCCTATAGTCCTGAGACGCTCCCACCCTGCAAATTCTTATTTTGGAACTCTAATCCTCAGAGAGATGGCATTTCGCAAAGAGGCCTTTTGAAGACATTTGAACTTAGGTATTATATGACATGAAAGTATCAGAACCCTTTCTCTTGGTCATGTCAGCCCATCCTAAGATGATAATCTGTGAACCAGGAAGTGGCCTTGAACAGTGATCAAATACTGGAACTGTGATCTTCAGCCTTCAGAACTAAGAATATATATATTAGTCTTCAGGTTTAAATACTAGTCTTTTCTAATTTGGTTAAAGTAGCCTAAAAGGACCAAAACAGGCAAACAAAAACAATGACACTTCATTTATCAAAACAATCACCTGAACAATTTATTAAAAATTCAAATTTCAGGGCTTAAAGCTCCATGGTCCAATAGGTCTGGAGATGAGCCCTTAAAAAAATAAATATCTTAGTTTATTTTGAGGCAGGGGACTTTAATGGCTCTCTTATAAGAACTGCAGTATTGCCGGGCGGTGGTGGTGCACGCCTTTAATCCCAGCACTTGGGAGGCAGAGCCAGGCGGATCTCTGTGAGTTCGAGGCCAGCCTGGGCTACCAAGTGAGTTCCAGGAAAGGTGCAAAGCTACACAGAGAAACCCTGTCTCGAAAAACCAAAAAAAAAAAAAAGAACTGCAGTATGGCTCTACTTCAGACCTCATAGTAACCCAAGAAATCATGCAAACCTATGTTACTGGTAGAAGCAGAAAGAGCTAAGCTTGAATTGTGATGTTTTTATTAACTGGGAGAGTGGGGAATTTTTCAACCCACCTTAGCATTATCTTTAGTAACATTGTCAATGTAAAGATGCTGAAAGCTGCCTCACATCTTTTCAAAGATGTTTCAAGGGGGGAGGGGCAAACTCCCAGGTTTATTATGATGTTGATAAGTATGTACTATGGTTAAAGGTTTTTGGACACACATATTTTTAAAGCCAGAAACATACAAGTTTTCCATTTCTAAAGATCTATCAATTCAGAGTCTAACCTGACTAAATTGTTGACGGTTCAGAAGTTGTTATTGTCAGGAGCATAGGAGAAAAAACATGAAAGGAAGCTGTTGGTTATTTGGTATATTTTGGTATCTTCGACATTCTGCTAGACACTGGTCACCACTAGAAGTCAATAAATATGCTCAAGTGCTCAAATCTAGTAAGCAGTAGTGTCTGTTTCATTACACATCTGTTTGATTCCAGATTTCTACCAATAACAGAAAATATTTACTTTTGCAGACAACTTTGGGGATATTATCCCTTTGGGGAGACAGGAAGGCTGATGAGCTAAAATAAGTGATGTAATATAGGGGAACAGAGAAACCCCCCCAATCATAGTGAAGTTCTGTAGACTGTTAGATTGTATTCACAGCAGTTGTGTTACACCCTTCTTTAGTGATAACTCTATTTCCAACAACACTCAGAAGGAGGTTGCATAGCAATATACTCCACACCCCAATGTGGAACTTACCAGTTTTTCTATTTTTCATTCATATTATTTACAGCATTGTTCAGTCTCACTCGAAATTCATGAGGCTGAATCTAGAAACTTTCATGGAATGGGGTGTCACAGTAAAATGTTTTCTTTAAAGGCATTTTTGAGCCATCTTGCAATGATTAGTCCTATGAGCTGGATAGGGTGTGAAATGAGTGGTAATTATGATTTATTTGATGCAAAAATTAAAGCTTTATCATGTTTATGAACTTTCTTTTAAGTTGAAACATTTCATATTACAGTTACTTTCAATAGTGATCTTGGGTTTTCCATATCAATTCTTTCATGGTTGAGTAATTACATTGGTTAAAAAACAATTCATGGCTACTCTTACTAATTTACTTATTACATTCATCAATTCATTTAATGAGTTCATGTTAGATGAGATACTATCTAAACATGAGATGAAAATTGAGTTCCAAACTTTGTCTTTCCTTTCACATTTACATGTCTTACTTTTAGAATTGAGCACATGAATTGATGGAAGACAAACATATGGTTTCTTGCATGTGAGGCATCTGCTGAACTTGAACCTCTGTTCATAGATTCTGAAATAAGTATGGGTAGCCCTAGACTGCTTGTCTTGAGTTTCCATTTTGCTCAAATATTGGAAACAATTAATGATTAGAAACAAGACAAATACAGTACACATATGAATCTGAGATGTACTGACTGTAGGTATAGAGGTTTGAATGCTAACAAAGGGCTGAACACCATGATGCTTAAGCCTCATTTGCTTATTTTGAACATGTAATTTTTGACATTGTGAAAAATATTCTCTCTACCTCATCTCACTTTATGTTCAATGAGCAATGAGTCACTGTTCATATGTCTCTTTTGCAAATGAGAAAACTGAGGTTTATAAAGCAAAGGAACTTTTAAACAGTTGGATAGTGAGTGGCAAAACTTGATCTCAAGCTCAGATCTGAGGCTGATGAAATCTTTGTCCTTCCCTAAAAAAGAAAATTGTAACCAGTATTAATCTGATCAGCTTTTCTGTTAGGTGTTAATAAGCTTCGTTCAGTAGCAAAGTTTAGAAATCAGTGACTCAAGTAAGAATGAATGATTAACTATATGGTAAGAAGTTTTGTTTTCTGGAAAGGTTCTGTGAAACTGAACTTTTAATTTCTAGGTTCTCATCTGATCCATTTCTTCATTTAAGGTTTAGTAGACTTCCTGTTTGTGTCTGTGTCTGTGTGTGTATGTCTGTATGTTTATATGTGTGTATGTCTGGCACAGAAAAATGATACATTTCTACACTGCCATTAAGCGTGAACCATGTTCTCATTCTTTTGTGTGTGGATGTGTGTGTTGCATGTTTTCATGTGTGCAGGTAAGAGGACACATTCCACTAATGGTCCTCAGTTTTTACCTTGTGTGAGATGGAACTTTTTCGTTTGCTGTTCTTCACATGATGCTAGCTGGCTCTCAAGCTTCTGGGAATTCTCCTATCTCTTCCTCCCAACTCACCATAGAAACATTGGGGTCATGGATGTCCCCTACCACATCTGGCTTTATGAGGCTTGGGGGGATTTGAACTTAAGTATTCATACCTGTATGGCAAACCCTTTGCTTACCAAGGCATCTCTTCAGTCCCTTGATTACATTTCTATAAGAGGTAAAATAGATAATGGTACTCCATAGAGTCATCTACTTTTCAGAAACTGTCATGTGTTGTGGATTCTGGTCCACAGTCAGTGTATTATCTATGCAAATTGAATTCTGGGGTAGTCTCACACTGAGAGACTTCAGGATTAGAATAAATTTACTCTTAGCAGTAAAACTTAGTGTTTTTGAATTTTTCCTGAACTAATTCTTTTTGCCTTTTCATTTTGAATCTCATTGCAAATCCTTGAAAGTCAAAGGCAAGTAGTTATCTCCCTTTGTAGGGCCATACACTGTAATTTTGCAAATTATACAGATGAAATCAAGGTGGGCAAATTCTCAATTGTTTCCTAAATGTGTTTTTTTTTTCTTGGTTATCTCTGGGCAAGAAAACACCCCCCCTGCACTGTTGAGGGTCCCATCAGTTATTAGGAGATTTTCAGGTGAATGAGGATTCAAAACCACCCTAGGGAGGTTCATGATTACACATGTTTTATACATTCAGTTAAGTAACAGGAGCTGGAGGAGGGGTAGATGCACTCAAAGACAGTTCTTCCCGTTCCAAGTCCTATCTTCCTCCTAATTCATTCCTCCCTCCCATACTTTCTGCATAGCAGAGAAGATAGTGTGTTTTGTGATAAAAGCTGTAAGTGATGAATAAGTTGCTGCCAGGCCTGAAGTTGGTAAAGTGTCCCACAGACTTTGAGTGACCTCTGAACTCTCCCCCTACTCTTTGACAATCATCCTTTTCTTAACAGCTCAGAAGTTCAATACTGGGCATAGTTATAGAAAGGCCCTTCGACTGGCACCTGCTGGCCATGCTTGCCTTCTCTTATGCTTAGTCTCATTTATTTAAGACTTTAGTTCCTGTACCATCACACTCAGTTGTTAACACTGAAAAATAACATGATTTGCCAGCAAAATCAATGCAACTGATGATGTAATCACCACTATTTTTGAGATATATGTCAATCTTTATTAAAAAAAATAACTGTGTGTAGAGATTGATGTATAGACTTTGAGTTTGGCTAATTTTTGCTGTGGGATGTTTGCTTTATTTTCAAAGCATAAATCAGTGTTTCTTTTCTCCTTCTCCCTTCTGTGGTGGTATTGTGTTCCCCAAAATATTGTGTACCTTAATAAATTTATCTGGGGTCAGAGAACAGGACAGCCACAATATTAAACAGAGGTTGTTAGGCAGTGGTAGCACACGCCTTTAATCCTAGCATTCCAGAGACAGAAATCCCTCTGGATCTCTGTGAGTTCAAGGCCACATTGGAAACGGCCAGGCACGGTGATACACACCTTTAATCCCAGAAAGCCACACCTTTAATCCCAGGGAGTGGTGGTAGAAAGCAGAAAGGTATATAAAGCGGGAGGACCAGAAACTAGAGGCATTTGCCCTGGAGAGGCATTTGCCCTGGAGAAGCATTTGGCCTGGTTAAGCATTCAGGCTTCTAGCAACAGTTCAGCTGAGAGTCATTTGGATATGAGGACATAGAGGCTTCCAGTCTGAGGAAGCAAGACCAGCTGAGGATCCAGCAAGGTGAGATAGCTGTGGCTTATTCTGTCTCTCTGACCTTCCAGCATTTACCCCAATAACTGGCTCCGGGTTTGATTTTATTAATAAGACTCTCTAAGATTCTGCTACACCCTTCTGTTCTTTTACTTTCCCTCCCTTTCTCCTTTCCCTCTGTCCCTCCTCCCCTCCCCCCTCATTTCCTACTTCTGTCCTTTCCTACCTTTCTTTCTGTAGTTGAAGTTTTCCTGTGTCCCACTTGGCCCGTGGTCAGGACAAATCTCTCTCACCTGCCAGTCCTGCAGCTGCTTGGGCCCAAGTAAACACACAGAGACTTATATTACTTATAAACTTATAAAGAAGCATGGCAGGCTTCTTGCTATCTAGTTCTTATATCTTAAATTAACTCATTTCTATTACTCTGTAAGTTGCCATGTGGCTTGTGACTTACCAGTACTTTTACATCTCACTTCCTCTGTTTCTGGCTGCAACTTCTGACTCAGCTTTCCTCTTCCCAGAATTCTCCTCTCTCTTGTCCCACCTATACTATACTTCCTCCCTGGCTACTGGCCAATCAGCGTTTTATTTATCAATCAATCAGAGCAACACATTCACAGCATACAGAAAGACATCCCCAGCATCTTTCTTCCTTCATTTCTTTCTTCATTGGCTTCTTCCTCTTTTTCCTTATAACTCTACTCTTTCTATTTTCTCTTCCTTCTCCCCTTCCTTTTCCTTGCTATTAATTCATAAATGAATGAATTTTGATGAAAATGACTGAGTAGGTTAAATGTTCCTGACAGTGTGCTTATCCCCATAGATGAAAAGGGAAAATAATGCAACTTCTACATAGGTTGTGATAGAGGAGCTAGCCATGTTCCATAGTCATGATACACTGAATGACCTGTTGGAAGAGCCCTGTTTGCATTTTCATTGAGTAGTTCATTTCACTGTATAATTGATAATTATACAAAGGTTCAGTAAAATGAATAGCGTCATGTTTCAATATGTATGAAATTAAGTTGGATATAAATATCATCATTTAAAGCCCCAAATAAGTCATAATAGACTTAAGAGAAATTGTAAATGTATATTTAAACACACAGAGAGAGGGGGTAGTGGTGAGAGAGACTTCATTTGCTTGAAATACTGCATTGTAGCAGTTTGCCATCATAAAATTATATTTGTGAATTTTTCTTCCCTTTCTAAAGAAACTTACAAAACAATTATCTTTGAGTCACATGGAAATTTTTTAGGGTAGATCTGTGATTTATAGAAATAATTATGACAAACCTTATTGACTCTGGCTTGTAGAAAATAAAATATATCTGACTAACCTCTTGCATTGTATCCTTGCAGAAGAAAAAATTACAGACTCTGGGGTCAATGAGGAGAAAAATAAAAACATCAGTTCTACATTATTTCTTACATGATTTCATGTGGACTTTGAAGAACTAATTGACTTGGGTTGAAACTCTGAGAGTCTGGTAATGAGAATAGGTGTGACAGACGTCCTGGAAGAGACACTGTCTCTGCTCAGAGAATCAGAGCTGACCTTTGTGGTTTGGCAGTGTACTGTCCTCAGTGGAGTAGATTGATTCCACAGAAGACATCTATGTAGCAGCAAATACAAAACTACTAAAGACTGGAGTCACCAAAACCCAGTTTTGTTTTCTTTCTCCTGTAAAGATATTGAGGTCTAACTTGCCCATACAAAGCCTTCTGGAGAGTCTGCAGTTTAAAAAGAGAATAAAACCAAATACAGATACAATGAGCTTCTCACAGAGACAAGTACATTATATGGAGAAACGCAATTATTAAGATTAATAGCATAACGTAACTAGACTTTTTCAAAACTAATTTGCTGAATAGTTGAAACAAATTAGCAATATTGGGGCCAACCTCACAATTTATGTCTCTGTTGTCAATTACCTTGATAATGGTTAACTGGTTACTACTTCCATGGGAGGCAGTTACTGGCCTGGGAGGAGGTGAAGAAGGTGATAACATTTTCTAACTTGATATTTTATAAGGGACAGATTACATTTCTTTTTTATGCAAATTGGTCCCCTGAAAGCTTAGCATGTATCATGTAGTTAAGGTCTGAAAAAGGCCTAAGGAATTGAGAACACCTAATCAACCAATTATGATCTATAACAATTACTTTTAAATGTAAATTCCTATCTAAGTGTCTCCAACTATAGATACTATTTCTGCTGTTAGCCCTTGTAATATGCAGTAATGAGATGAAATGTGGTGTGCATATTTTGCTTTCTGACAGGCATTATTTGATTTTCTCATTTCTCTCTTTCACCACTTTAGGGCATTCTCTTTCAAGATAGATGAAAATGTGCAGTGCCAAAGGGTTCAGGGAAAGAGTTGTAATATACAGAAAGGAAATCTAGGGCAGCCATCATTCATCATAAACACAAAGTGCCCTCTGTGGCTGGGTTTGCTCGATTCACAGAGAGCAAGGTTTATATATTTAAAAAAACAAAACCCAAAAAACTCTACCCTATTCTGAGAAGGAGGAACCAAAATCAGTTGAAGTTTCTAGAGTGTACTTTGTAGTTAGCTTCAGTTTCACTTTGATACAGCCCAGTGTTATCTGAGGGAATCACAACAACTAGCCCATTACCTTAATCAGACAGGCCTGTGGCCACGTCTATAAGATATTTTCTTGATTGCTGATTCATAAGGGAGCATCCTGTCCACTGTGGGAAGTGCTATCCCAAGCAAGTTCGCCTGGGCTCTAGAAGAAAGTTAATTGAGCAGTCAGTAATCAAAGTTCTCTACTTCAGGTCCTACTTAGCTCCTATCTTGATGCCTCTCACTGATCGACTGTAACCTAGAATTCTAAGGCAAATAATCTCCTTTGTCTCAAAGTTGCTTTTTTGGCATGGTGTTTATAACAACAGAAAGTTGTCTAGAGCAGTACCTCAGAGGACTTCTCTGATGGACCCATTGTTTGAGGTATTGTATGGCAGCAGACTATTGAAACCAATATAACTTGGTTGAAGAACCTTTAAGGAAATGGCATCAATCTGATACTAGAAAGAGGGACCCAATAGAATTTGGCCACATTTCAACTCTGATTCTAGACCTTCCATCCTCCAGAACTGTGAGAAATTAATATCTTTTGTTTTATAGTTGTTTTGTAACAGCAGTTGAAAGACACTGACATGAGTAATGTATAATTTCACACCAGCCTGAGTAATGTGTAATTTCACACCAGTTCCTCTAGATCACAGGAGGAAACCTTCTACAGTGAGGAGTCATTGACCTTCACCATTATTCTAAGTTTCCTTCCTAGGAGCAGTTGTTTGCCTAGGCTGATGGAAATATGTGGTAACCGAGTTGTCAAATAGACCAGATGGATAGTAGAAATGGAAGAAAACCTGGTAAAATGAGTTTTATTAAGAGTGGCAAGAGTTGGGTGGTGGCACATCCCTTTAATTCCAGCACTCTGGAGGCAGAGGCAAGTGGATCTCTGAATCTGAGGCAAGCCTGGTCTACAGAGAGAATTCCAGGACAGCCAAGGCTGCAAAGAGAAACCCTCTTTCAAAAGAACAAACAAAACAAACAAAAAGAGTGGAGAGAAAAAGATAAGGAGGAATTAAAAGTGGAAGTACAAAGGACAGGGAAGGAATTTTTCAATAATATGAAAATGGAGAAGTGATAAAGCACATGCAGTATGCAAATAAATTTTAGGGTTCTAGAGAAACAGGATTTTCTGTAGCATAAATAATCTTTTTATGGCATTATAATTTTGTTAAATATTTATTCCTTTCAATTTGTTTCTTAGTTTCTGAGCTGCTTCATTAACTGCAGCAAGACTCCCAGATTGAACAAAGAGAATGATCACTTTTAAGGGGACATTCGGTGATTTTTCTATGGCTTAATTGAACACAGTGGTCTGAACACAGATCTTATTGTTTTCCTCCTAAGTTGAATAAAGTTTTATTAAAGCGGCCATGTTCATTCCCTTACTGTGGCCTATTGCTGGCTTTATTCTATACCAACCAATGCCGTAACTGCAGCAGTTGATGCTTCACCTGCTGTGATACTGCAGTACAGCCAGTGGAGGAAATCAGATACATCTGCGTTATAAGACATTGTCCTCAGAGACTGTCTGCTGTCATCCTCATGAGATCACCTTTGCCTACATTTGAGCATCTGTCATGATGAAGTTTGTGGACTTTTGACATTCCTTCAGAGAAGAAATTGGGGAGGGTCATTGGACCCCTCCCCTATATTCCAGCCACTCCTTCCAGCCATCTTCATGTAACACTGTACTTATTGCACACAGCCTTAGGTTTTAGGGAAGGTGCTTGAATATATATACTAGAGAAGGACTCAATCTATGGGTATATGGGATGGGGAGTCCAGCATTCTTGCTGGTTGAAGATTTTCCAGTGCATCTACTTTCAGATCTTCTACACTTCTGTCAGTATCCTCCTCACCTATGTTCTATAATGATGTCCACTAAACTTAATGGTTTCCTAGGGTCAAATATAGTGGAAATATAATTTATTATTTATTTATTTATTTTTGGTTAGGACCTTGGGAGGAAGGGGTAAATGTTGTTTAAATCTCTTCTAGGAAAGAAAATTTAACAAGCCTGATGAATAAGATCTCAGATTTTTTTTTCCAGAAGAAAACTATAACTCCCATCAGCTATAATCTTCCATTTTTTATTTATACATACCCTTTCCTCTCTTCCTGGAGCTTGCCTTGGTATTTTTATATTTATTGTATGTGCAGAAATCAAGGATAGATGCACATGTCCTTTTATAACACAGGAAGCTCATATCACTCACTTTTACTAAGGCAAGAGGATATTATAATAATAATAAATTCCAAAAGTATGATTAGCAGAGTTGATGCATTTAAATATAATGAACAAACAAGTTGTTTTAATAAAAATGTATAGTACGTGATGACTATGAATCACATAATATCATATATTCCTAAAAAGTTATTAGTGTGTTACAGTGGCAAGACAGACAATGGAACATGTGCTTTAAACAAGGGGTATCTCATCCTTTACAATGGTGTTGCTTATGGTGGTCTGTAAAAGCATCTAATTTGAGGCAATATATCATTTTTCCATGTTTTAATGATTCTATTATGATAATATCATCATTATATAGGTACAGAAAGTCAGTTGAGCCTGCTCACATCTGAAGAGTACAGCACAGTTCCAAGCTTTGCAGTAAAGGTAATTTCCTGCCAGTGGAGAGCTCTGTTGATAAGTCAAATCTCTTCCTTTGCCTCTTCCAGCTCCATGCAGCTTAGAGCTAGAAAGCTAGAATCTCCAAGGGCCCAGTTGGAAGCAACGGGGAGATGCCTTGCCCTAATGAAGCCTACAGGGTCCTTGAAAAGAAATGCAGGGTTGCCTTTTCTCCCTTTCTTTAGGCAGCAAAACCAGAGTAGCAGGAAATTCCAAAGATGCAGCATTGCAGAAAATCAGGGTGTTTGGGGTTTTCAATAACCCATGAAGCCAATATTTGCATGGGATTTCTTACCTTAAAATGTCTACTACTTACATGGAGTCAACAGTCCCCCAAAGTGCATGGACTCCCTGTGTGTTTTATGACAGAAAACACAGGTGTGAAATAACCCTAGAGGTGTTAACTTGTATTTTAATGATAAGAAATTTGGCCAATGTTTTAAGGGACTGAACAGCAGTTCTAACTGTATTAGGAGAGACTTTAAAAAAATGAAATAAAAATAAAATAAAACTGTAGCTAACTACAGAAATAGGAAGAAACAGAAAGCAGGAGATGGGGTAGGTGATATATAAAATACCTTAGTAAATTGGACAATAAGATGCGCTTGGACCTGGTAGGAAACCCATTTTAAAGATGAGAAGAGACCAATGTTTTCCTGCCTTCACACAGCTGGTAGTTTGCTGTAGATTTATCTCCTAGGTGATGCTTTTCCTATGCTTAGCAGCATCATTGGCTCCTCCATATAATATTCCAGTAACACCGAAGACAACAATCTAGGACAATCAAAAATATCTTAAGACACTGCCACACTTTCCTGAGGGGAGGGAAAATTACTTGTGATGTTGAAAATGTCTAAAATATATTAAAGGAAGGCCCTTTTTCAAACCAACCACATCTGAGAACCTGAGACTAACCTAGGTAAGTGTTCAAATATTTAATTAAGCCACTTATATTTCTGAGATCTGGTATCTACTGTACAAGAGGGTTAATATATGTCTCATGTTTTTGACAAATTGTATAAGGCAATATAATTCATGGCAAGCCTCCTGTCTTATATAGCCTGTTATCTCCCTCATCCCTCCCTCTCTTCTTTCACATCAATCATTTTATTTATTATGAGCTTTAATATTTAAACATTCTCTTTGTTTGCTTGAGAATCTTTGCCCTGAAGTGTTTACCCACTGATTCCTGTCCTGACTTCTTATAGAGCTTAAAATGTTTACTCATACTCAAAATACAGTGAGAAGGATATGTTCCATGATTTTTAGCACAAGGTGACCATAGTTTAACTACAACTTATGATATATTTAGCCTAAAACTAGAAGAGAAGAGCCTGATGGATTCCAAACACAAGTGATGTTTGAGAAAATGGAAAGGCAATTACCCCCAAATTAATCAATAAATATGATATACATGGCTTGAATTATCATACTCTATGCATAAATATGAACAATTATATAAAAAGGATGTGCCTCAAATTCCCACCAAAAATATAGCAACTAGGAAATTATGAAAAAAATCCTCTTCTGTGTTCATTTGATTCTTATTTTTATGTTATTGTTCTGTAAATCTTCAACTGCCAAAATTTAATATTCTATTTCTTATTTAGTAATTGCATAGATCATTCTCTTTCTTCATTTCCTGAGGAAAGAATATACATCTAACTCTATTCAAATTAATAGCATTACTAGTAGCAACAGTGAATGCTTACTTTATTAATTAAGAAGACCCCTTTACACATAGGAATTCTTTTCTGGAAATGTTTTTAGAAACATATGCTCCTTGTCCTCATTTTCCACTTTGTCAGTTAGCAAGCTGAGCTTAGCTGAAAAGATTATGATATTATTCCACAAGGTTTACCTAAAGTAGATGAGGTCAGTTATGTAAGCAGGCCCACAGAACACTGAGGCTAAGCCTGTAAGCCACCTGATTGTCTTGTCCTGTCTGGTCAGCACCTTGAGGGAAGGGGTGTGAGAAGAGCTGGATCTGGCATCATAAGATCTGAAACAAGAGCTTCTTTGCTGGAAACCTCAGTATTTGAGAAAAACCTTCACAAGCAGTCAGCACAGGCCTTTCAGAACAGTGAGAGAGAGGTACCTGAAGCAAACATAAAGATAGATTTATGTTTTTCTAGATTGCTAAAAATTCTTTTGAGGAATGATTTTGTTCTCTCTTCATCTTTAGCAGGGGGTATTTTGCTTATTAGTTTGTTTTTAATGAAGCATCAAGGCAGTTTCTCGTGGGTTCATGGATAAAGTGATTTTGTTTGATTGGCCACTTGAATTTGGCATATAAGTTATCATGATGATCTGTACCTGATAACTGTCCTCCAAAAAGCATGGGGAGCAACAGAGTTCCTTTAAATTCAAGCTTCCTCATATATGTAGACCCCTCTTCCCAGATGGAAATCACCACTTTTGTTGTTTTACCTTTTTCTAAATCATATTTCTTTATTTAGTGTGTGTGTGCGAGCATGTGCACTGCCACTGTGCTAGTAGGTAGGTTAGAGGAGATCTTGTAGGAGTTATTTCTGTTCCTCTACGATGGGGGTTGCAGGGATCATAGTCAGGTGATTGGACTTGGCATCAAATGTCTTTACCCACTGAGACTTTGCTTTTATTTCCTTAATCTTCAGAGCAGTTCTCCTGAATCCTTTCCAAAGGTCTTCTGTATTTTCTTTTCATAGTTTTGAACCAATTCAAATGGCATACTTACATGAAATATTTATTTTGTTTTAGATGTAGGTGTGTATGTGCCTGAGTGTGTATATGGCTATCAAGTACATGCAGGAGCTCTTGGAGTTCAGAAAAAAGATTCAGATCCCTTGGAACTGTGGTTACAGATGGTTGTGAGCTGCTATGTGGGTACTGGGAAACAACCCAGATCCTCTGGAAGAGTAGTCAATATTATTAATTACTGAGCCTTCTCTCTAGGTCCCAGTATAAAGTATATTTTAAATGAAATAGTGGAATAGTGAAATGAAAAACTGATACATGAAATTGAAACTCATACTTTTTGTCATGTCAACAGACAAGTAACACTGTCACATTGCTGGTTAAGTTTTACATGTATGGTTTCTTTTTTAACTTGTCAAGAAGCAGTGGTGTTTGATAACTCATGGAGAGTTCTTCTTTCAGAGACTAACGTATGACTGCCTTTGTGTAAAGTAGATTATAAAAGTAGCTTGATATTAATATTTACTGATTTCTATGTCTTGTGAAAGAGGAAATAAAGCAAATAGCAGGAGAATAGAAAGGGAACGAAACAGAAGAAGAGGAAAAGCAGGTTCTCAGTTTCAGGAAAGGAATGCCCAGCGAGTTCAATGGAAAGCCAGCAATGCTGGCCACTAATGCTGCTCTCAGCCTTTGTCAGAGCAGCGTCTGTTGACAATGAGTAATGGTTAACGCAGAGACTCATAGTTCATTAGAGTGCTGAGAATAAAGCGCTCAGCCCTCGCCAGGACATCCATATCCCCCTCTTCATGGCTTAGGAAACAGCACAGATGAAGGGTACAAAGACTGTAAGAACCGAGGGATAGGGAGAAGTGCTGTGAAGAGCTGCCTTCTAGACATGCCATGCTCTTCGCACTAGTGAACTTACTGCAGCTGTGGTTGTGTGCACAGGCTGGCGTGGAGTGGAGCTCACCAGGCCACAACTCTTTCCTGAGGAGTTAGTGGTAGTTAACAGCCACTGTAGGGGAAGGATAATTCTCTTCAGTGGCATAGTCACCAGCAAATTGTCCATGCTTTGGTTAATGATCCCCACCTGTGTTCATGATAGAAACCCTGACTAGACTCGGTGGGCCACAAAATATTAAACATCTCCAGTGGCAGTAAG
Organism: Peromyscus melanophrys; assembly: GCA_902168415.1. Classification (NCBI taxonomy): domain Eukaryota; kingdom Metazoa; phylum Chordata; class Mammalia; order Rodentia; family Cricetidae; genus Peromyscus; species Peromyscus melanophrys. The sequence goes on along the minus strand of CABHPR010149474.1, from coordinate 31,900 downwards.
GTATGGAATCAGGACAGAGACTTGTTGGGAGTAAGAAGGGGCTCAGTGAAAGTGTGGGGAGAGCAAACAAGGATTGTAGCTAGAGTTTTCCTGCCTGGCCCACAGTCAGGACAAATCTCTCTCACCCACCAGTCCCACAGCCGCTCAGACCCAACCAAGTAAACACAGAGACTTATATTGCTTACAAACTGTATGGCTGTGGCAGGCTTCTTGCTAACTGTCCTTATATCTTAAATTAATCCATTTCTATAAATCTATACCTTGCCACATGGCTCGTGGCTTACCGGCATCTTTACATGCTGCTTGTCATGGTGGCGGCTGGCAGTGTCTCCTCAGCCTTCCACTTCCCAGCATTCTCTCCTCCTTGTCCCGCCTATACTTCTTCCTGCCTGACCACTGGCCAATCAGTGTTTTATTCATTGACCAATAAGCAACATGTTTGACATACAGACCATCCCACAGCAAAGGATAATGTAGAGTAAAAATGTCTAAAATGTATTATACACATCTTTTGAAATTGTCAAGAAATATTTTAATCATTGCACAAAATTAAGAGTAGGGGCTGCAACAAGTCTGCCACTCTCCTTCACTGTTATTAAAATCATTTACATTTTATTTGCATCTTCTCTGTTTCTGCTTTCCCTTAATTTTGTTCCTTCTTGCTTTTCCTCTAATTTTTTTCTCTTGTTTGGTTGTTTTCTTTTCTACTATTACTCTTATTTTTCATTTTGTTTCTCCTCTCCCCCCTTCCCCCCTTTTTTTTTCACTGTAACTAAAAAATCCTTTGGATACAGAAAAAACATGAGGGAACACAGAAGCAAGCCCTCTTGGACCTGTACATTATTATCACGATTTCTTGAACTGCTTAGAATGTGCGTTCTATTTGAATGTGACCAGAATGAGGCTTCTTTTTTGATAGGATTTTCACAGCTTTTGAGAAAGAAAATTATTTTCATATTGATGTTCTTCATTTTCCTTTTGAGACAGAAATTGGCTATAAACCCTGAATGTTCTCAAACTTTCTGTGTGTCTCCAGTTGTTCTCCAGTTAACAGTCATCCCCTGCCTCAGCCTTTTGATTGCTGGGATTATGGGAATGAACCACCATGGTATCCTTTTTAAATTCTTTCTTCATTCCCCAGAGACTTAGTATTCAGAGTTGGATTATAACCTTCCTGGCTAAGGCTAATGCTTTATTTTCCTAGTATATACATATTATTCATAGCAGATAACATGTGGAATGTAATAGTATACAATTTTCTACTCTAAGAGTCCATAAAATAAAAGTATAGCACCCAGATTGGCATGCATAAACTTTTTTTTTAAAAGTATTTCTTCTCTCAAATCTATTGTCATGTGGACAGGCCACAGTAGGGTTAGCCCTCCCTCTTACATAAATCATAACACACTCCCACTATAATTCGCTATTGCAAATGTTGTTATAAGCAATATCTTTATGTATGTCTCCTTATCTATATTTAGACATTTTTTGTGACACAGAAAGCAAAAGGTAAAAATAAATTTTTCCAAGATGTTCACTACAGAGTTAATTTTGTATTAGCCCACCGCATAATTATTGTTCCTACAATTTATCCTTAAATGGTGGCTAATCTAGTGAGGGAAATGTTAACTTTTAAAAATTTGTATTTCTCTGATTACTCCTGAGATGAATGTTCTTTGTGTACTCATTATCTGGATGGATTGCTTCATCTTGGAAATGCTTACTCAGTATTTACTTACTTTCTGGTGGATGATTAGTCTTTTTAAATGAATCTCAAGTTCGGTGAGCTTGATAGGCATGGATTACATGTTTTGAGTGGGTCTTCACTATATTTTCTGAAGCTGCTGCTTATTTGAGGTTTGGCAAACGATGTCCTCTTTACACACATGTGCACACACATATACTGGGACATGTGAACACAACATACGGATCCACACGGTCACACAGTGAAACGTTAACTTTTCATTTTCATGTAGACTCTTTGGGGTGCTTTAGAAAATCTCTTTGGAATGATATGATATTATCAGGATTTATTTTTTACCTAAATGCTTTAGAGGATGTAGAAGTGTTTGCATGTGTAATCTGCCTGGGAATAACGTCTGTTTTCTCTGCTTTACCATCTTCTGCTTGTTCTTTGGAACATTCGCATACTGCTTTATTTCATTTCTTCTCTTTCTCTCTGTGGTAGTTAATATCTTTCCACCAGTCTATTAAGATATTAGCTAGGGGGGTGGGTGGAGAGAAGCTTCAGCAGGTACTTGCTGCTCTTGTAGAGGACCTGGATTTGGTTCCCAGTACCACATGGTGGCTTATAACCATCCTTAGCTCAAGTTCCTGGGGATCTAATGCTTTCTTCTGGCCTCTGAAGGCATCAAACACCCATGTGGTACACATACAAACATTCATATCCACACAATCTTAAAAAAATTTTTTTAGGAAGAAGATACTTGTTAAATCACATTTTTCATGTTTTTTTTGTAGAATTAATTTTTTTTAAATAAGATGTTTGCTTGTCCCTTCAAACATTTGAGTGATTTTCCTTTCATTCTCAGTGCTAGCTGTTTCCTGATAGTCCTAGGCTTGACTGTCTTTTGCAAACTAGATCTCATGAAAATGCTTAGGTTTCTGATAAGTTAATATTGATGCAATTTCTCCTTGCTTTTTGGATAGTAGATAAGAATAGCTTAGATGGAATCCTTTCATGAGTAAGTGAATAAATGAATAAAGCTGCATTCATTACCTTCTCACCAAGTACCAGGGACTTCAATATAACTTTCCAAGATTGATTTCTATAACAATCCCTGAAATTCCCGTCACAGCTCCCTTTGCTTGAGGCGGTATTTCTAGCCTGATTTCCCATCAACTGGAGGTTAATTTTTCCCTTTTTGTTTCTCTCAAAAAAGCAAAACTGTGAATAAGAAAGCATAAAATGCAGTAGATTCCATTGAAAATAAGCGAGAAAAGTCAGACATATTTTACTTACCGTAGGGGAGGAAAATCTTTGACAGTTGTGATAATTCACAGCACTTAAAAATCCAACTTCAAAAGAAGCTCATTTCCCCCAATTATCCAAAACTATGTATTTCAGTGGCTGGTTTAAAAAATACAGCATGACACACAAATTGTTCTAATCCTTAGAATTAGCTTAATAGAGAGAAATTTGTGATGAACCAATAAACCAGTAAGAAATTTCTCAGTAAATTCCTATGACATAATCTTTGAAGAAATAGTCATTGTCTCCTTGCTTCTAGGACATAGTCAATGTGATGTATTGCTGAGGTTTCCTACATGTGAGATTATTGTGTCCTATTGTTTGTTCCATTCTCCCCTGGAAAACAGGGCTCACTTATCTTAAGCCCTTTTATCATGCCAACCCATGTGCTTGTGATGTTGGTCTTCTGCTACTAGCTGATTTGGATTTCAAGAATCCCATTTTATTATTGTTTGGGAACTGAATACATCCCTATAGTTGCAAAATCCTGCAGAGAAAGGTTCTCTTTAGTTAAGGAGATTTCAGAGAAATTAGCAGTCTAGGACTTGGCAATCCTGTCTCTCTTGGATAAGAAAGATATGTTAGTCTTTCCTCGGGCAACCCTAAGACACTTCTCTTTTGAAATGAAGCACATTTCTGCTGGATAGTTTTCAGTGTGCAAGCAGTTAACCCAGGTTGTTGTTTGCTTTCTAAATCACTACCAAGACTCAAAGTCTTTTTTTCCAAGTGCTTATTCATTTCTTTCCTGTTAAAGAATAAGGTCTGCTTTGTTCTCTCTCCCTCTAACTTAAATTATCTATCTGCGTAAGATTCTGTTGGTTTTGTTTGTTTTTGTGGAATATAGTATTGTCCATTCATAATATATGCAGCATTTTGCTCATCTGTTTACAAGGTTATGGTGTATTCAAATTTGTAAGTATGATTTGAATGATTTTGTTAAATGTATATTGTACAAACAATTGGCAGGTAACCAGTATCCTCAACCTCATCTAATTTTAATGTTTGCTTCTTAATTATGTTTTAAGATCATTCCTTGAATTCTATACATTTGTATAACTTGGGATAAAATATATTTCTCTTCAATTTTTATTTTAAGTCCTGTGCATTTTCACAAACTTTAAAGAATTTTTTTCCACCATGATTAATACAAGAGGTGTCTCTTTTCTAATTTGTTTTCAATTGGATCTATACATTTGTACTTTTTTTTCTCCTCAGAGAGCAACTTTGTGAAAAGAAGCCTATGGATTTGAATATGATCCATCCAGGCCTGAATTAATTTCTGTTTTCAACACTAGTTCCCTTATTGACTCTTGGCATAGTTTCTTTATATTTGAAAGTGAAAATGAAGGTACATACCAGATAAGAATGTAAATGTTGTGTATGTAATTAGCAATTGATGGACTTTAATCCCTAATTTTCTTTACTACTTGAAAGATGGACAAAAATCATTTTTCAGGAATCACTTCTCTCCTTCCATCATGTATGATATCTAGGGATTGAATAGGTGTTTTTTTCCTAGCCTTAACAGCAAGTGCCTTTACCTACTGAACTGTCTGGCTGGACCTGAGATAATGTCTCTTAAAAAGATTGGATAAATGAAAGTTGACCATGTTCAGTGTTAAGTGCCACACGGAAAGAGAAGCAGATGAATTAGAATAAGATCCATTGGTATACTGTAGCTGTCTTCCTGTCCAAGAATGAATTATGTGTGGGGTATTCACTGATGAAAATCTGAGAAGCTGTGTTGAGAGTCTTGGTTCTCCTTCATGAACAGTTTTGCGTTGATGTGACAGGAACACAGGCAGTAACAGGAGAAATAGGAAATAGCAAATGGGGATATCTGAAGAAATCAACTGGACACTGGGAACCCCATGGGTGGAAGATGCCTCTCTGAGCCATATGTTGATTGATAGGTTAGGGAAGAAATTCAATGTGTGTGTGTGTGTGTGTGTGTGTGTGTGTGTGTGTGTGTGTGTGTGTGT
>CABHPR010149474.1:0-26916 GCA_902168415.1 Peromyscus melanophrys | reverse complement strand
TGTGTGTGTGTGTGTGTGTGTGTGTGTGTGTGTGTGTGTGTGTGTGTAAGCCAGAGGCGAATAATGATAGCACGTTCCTCAATTACTCTCCACCTTAGTCTTGAAACAGTGTTTGTCACTGAAACTAGAGGGCTCCTTGTTAGGAAAAGAATAATTCCCATTGCACAGTGAAAATATGAACACAATGAAAGTGATTGCCAAGGTGAGTCATTTTTTCATAAAAGTTTTATCACAGCCCAAGTTGGGTTATCAAATGCACCCTCCCAATGGTCGCTGTCTTTTATTTTTGCCTAGGTGATGACACTCATCCTGTTGGTTGGAGCTCAACTTTAAAATGTTATCAGATTAGTTAATCCCTACAAAGGAGAAAAGAGAGATTCAAGAAGCATGGGTCCTTATCTGTCTAGCTATGTTTGATAGAAAAAGAAAAGTTTCTCACAGTCTTTTTGGTGCACTCTCTGGACTGACCAACACACTCCAGAGATCCTCCTGTTTCTGCTTCTCCAGCACAGAGGTGAGAGGCACAGACTGCTCTTGTGCCCTGCTACAGGTGTCAACCCAGGTTCCTCATGCCTGTATACACGCACTTTATCTACTGAGCCATCTCCTCAGATATCAACAGACAATTCTTAAATTGTAAAAGTGTTTATTTTGGAGGTGGGTGGGGGGCATTTCTAAAGGTTCTCTTAGTAAGAGATGTATGGGGTATGTAAAAAGGAATACCTAATATTCATGTGAATGAAGCATTTACAGAAACACATGCTTAAGACAACAGAATGTCAGCGGTTAGAAGGACGGATGCTGAGGTCGCTTTAGATAGATAAGGACAGTGAGGTCCTGAGGATAGTCCAGGAGAGTTGACATTGTTTGTTGTCTCTCCCTCACGCTAATTTAATGCAGTCCTAAGTCCCTCCATTTCTATTTTGAAAACCTACTCCTTACACTCCTTTGTCTTTATCCCACCTAAATTCAATTCAGTATTTCTCCTCCTTCTGTGATCTAGCCATACCAGCTCCCATCATTTCTGTGAGCCAGTGTGCTTCTCAGCACAGGGCTTTTATGTCAGATATTGCCTCTGCTCCCTGTGCTCCCTGAAGCAGCTGCCACACCTATGCTGCTGCTGCTTTATGGTTAAGTTCAAAAGTCTCTTCCCCACGAAGGCTGGCTCTAAAATGTTTTATATTCACCATCTTTGTTAATCTTGTGAATACACTTAGTACTTTTACTGAATTTCTTGTATCTTCTTTGTCCATATATTTGAGTCTATTTTTATATAATTGTTAAAAAGAAAAATAATTAGCATGACTGAATACTTTATTGTGCAAATGCAGATTGTTTTGAAGGAAAAGTGGCTGCTATTACTAATCATGCTAGGACATTGTGCTATAGCCAAAGCAGGCTGGCCATTTGGTCAGGCTGGTTGTGATGGTGTTCTGGTGTTGAAGTTCATTCATATGTGATTTTTTTTTTATGCAAGCAGAAAAGGCATACTAGTGGTAAATTAAAAACACCAGCAGTGGGAGAAGCAGCTCTGAGCTTGCTGTTATATGGAATTTCTGCAGCTCCAGTTTAGAGGGGAAAGCATTTAAACCTGAAAGTTTTAGGGAAAATACAGGAATTGAAGAAAAAAATAAATAAGAAGTTGAGAACTGTCCTGTCAAAGTCTGTGAAGAATTGTGTTGGAATTTTGATAGAGATTACAGTGAATCTGTAGATTGCTTTTGGTAAGGTGGTCATTTTTAACTATGTTAATCTTACCAATCCGTTAGCATAGGAGATCTTTCCATCTTCTGATATCTTCCTCAATAGCTTTCTTCAAAGACTTGAAGTTTTTATAATACAAGTCGTTTACTTGCTTTGTTATAGTAACCCCAAGATATTGTATATTATTTGAGGCTATTGTGAAAGGTGTTGTTTTCCTGATTTCTTTCTTAGTTCATTTGTCAATTGTGTATAGTAGGTTTACTGTTTGTTTTTTCATGTGTGTGGGGGGTTTATCTTGTATCCAGCTGCTTTGTTGACAGTGTTTATAGCTCTAGAAGTTCCATGGTAGAATTTTTAGGTCATTTATGTATACTATCATATCATGAGCAGATAACAATACTTTGACTTTTTCCTTTCCAATTTGTATCCTCCTGATTTCCTTCAGTTGTCTTATTTTGTAGCTAAGACTTCAACTAATATATTCAATAGATATAGAGTGGACAACCTTGTCTTGTCCACCTCATTTTATTGGAGTTGCTTTGAATATTTCCTCCATTTAATCTGATGTTGGATATATAATTTCTGTGAATTGCATTTATTATGTTTAAGTATGTTCCTTGAATCCCTAACCTCTCTAAGACTTTTATCCTGAAGGGCTGTTGAGATTTGTCAAAGGCCTTTTCTGTGTCTAATGAGATGATCACTGATCATGTTTTTTTTTTTCCTTTCAGTTTGTTTATATGGTGGATTACATTTATGTAAGTAGAGCCATTGCTATATCTCTGGGATTAATGCCTACTTGATCAAGGTAGATGATCATTTTGATTGTATTCTTGAATTCAATTTGCAAGTGTTTTGTTGACTATTTGAATTCATGTTCTTAATGGAAGTTGGCCTGTAATTCTCTTTGTTTGAGTATCAGGGGAATTGTGGCCTTGTAAAATGCATTGGGCAATATTCTTTCTGTTACTATTTTCTATAATAATTTCAGGAATATTGGTATTAACTCTTCTTTCAAAGTTTGATCATATTCTGGCCCTGGGCTTTTTTGTTGTTGCTGTTGTTGTTGTTGTTGTTGTGAGACTTAATGACTGCTTCTGTTTCCTTAAGGGTTATAGGTCTATTTGAAATGTATATCTGATCTTGATTTAACTTTGGTAAGTAGTACCTATCAAGAAAATTATCCACTTCTTTTAGATTTTTCAATTTGGTGGAGTACAGTAAAAAGTATATTAAAAATATGTCCTTATGATTCTCTGGATTTCCTCAGTATCTGTTGCCATCTCCCCCTTTTCATTTCTGATTTTGTTAATTTGGATATTCTCTTTCTACCTTTTAGTTATTTTAGATAAGAGTTTGTTGTCTATCTCACTGATTTTCTCCAAGAGCTAACTTTTTGTTTTGTTGCAAAAATATACTAGGGAAATGGTGGCGCAGAACTTGTGGGTGCTGAGGGATGTCTTTCTGTATGCTGTGAATATATGTTGTTTCCATTGATTAATAAATAAGCTGATTTGACCTTGGCAAATGGCAAGACAGCTTAGAGGCAGGTGTGAAATCCAAGGATAGAGACATTAAAAAAAGAGAAAGTTCAAGTCTAGAGATTTGCCTGCTGCCCAAGGAGCAACATGCCAGCAGACTGGTAAAGCCATGGAACACATGGTGATACATAGACTAATAGTTATGGGTTGAGTTAAACTGTAAGAGCTAGCTAGCAAGAAGCTTGTTGTAGGCCACATAGTTTGTAAATCATATTAATTCTTTGAATGATTACTTTATAAGTGCCTAAGGAGCATGGGACTGTGGGGCCTTTTGGGACCAGAGAACCTTCTGGCTACACATGAGAATAGGCTATCAATGTCTAATGTGACTTAAGCCCCACTTCATGAGAGAGAACCCAGACTAGGCACTGATTGGTTAACCAAGAACCAGAAACGGGGTAGCCCAGAGACCTATGGTAAAATGAAACACTACTGTTTTAAAAAATGACTCCTAATGATATTCTGCTATACTCATAGATCAGTGCTTTATCCTGTCATCACATAGATTTCCCTTTGGCAGCAGATAGGAACAGATTCAGAGACCCAAAGCCAGACATTACACAGAGAGGAAGTATAAATGCAAGATCTTCATCAAATTCTTCCCCTCAGAGATCAGAGAATTCCACAAAAGAGGAGGCAGAAAGACTGAAAGACCCAGAGGGGTGGAGGACACCAGGAGAACATGCCAGCCTGAATCAACTAAGCAAGGCATAAAAGAGCTCATAGAGACTGAAGCATCAATCACAAGGCCTACATAGGTCTGCACCAGGTACTCTGTGTATATATTATAACTATTAGCTTAGTGTTTTTATGGGACTCCTGAGTGTGAGAACAATCGGGTGTCTGACTCTTGCACCTGCTCTTGGGACTCTTTGCCTCCTGTTAGGTTGCCATGTCCAACTTGGATATGATAGTTTTTGCTTTATCTTATTATATTTTATTTTGTTTGGTTGTTACCTGTTAGAAGTCTGTTATTTTCTAATGAGAGACAGAAAAAGAGGGGATCTGAGGAGAGGGAAGGTAGGAACTGGGAGGAGTAAAGGGAGGGAAAACTATAATCAGGGTATATTGTATAAGAAAAGAATCTATTTTCAATACAAGAAAAAATGAAAGGAAAAATGAATAAAATAAAATTAAGGAAAAGATAGAGAAATAAACCAGCATGTCACTGTTCTGTTTCACCATGGAGTTATATACCCATTGCTTTGCTTAGTTCTGCTAAAGGCTAGTTCAGTTTCCTCCTCTGTCCACTTTTACAGCAGCCTGCCCACTTAGAGCTCCACTTTTCTTTTTGGTTTTATTCAGTGTCTAGAAAACAGTATTTTATGATTTTTTTTGGTTCGTGTGTGACTTTTAAAAAAAATTACTCACAGTAGCTTGTCTAGGACATCCAAGTTATCAAGCATAAATAAATACTTCAGTTACTTCTATAGTCATAGTACCATATGAGGTGTGAATGACTACTCTCATGCTTTATTGCCTCTACAAGCTATGCTATTTTGATAACCAATTTTGTTGGATAAATGCTTATTCAGGAAGTGGTCGATTTGATCAAAGGAGAAATGTCTAACTCATGTGCTAATTGTAATACATGTTCTATACATTAGATTTTAAATGACCTCCAATAGCTTGTTTCCCTGATTGTTGGTATTGGTAGATAGTAGAACATTTTAGGAGGTGAGATTAGATAGAGGTCTTTTCTCCATTAAGGATATGTCCTTGAGGATGGTGGAAGTACATACTCAATTTATCTTCTTTCCGCTCTTGATCATCATAACCTAGCCATGTGAACTGTTTTATTATGTGATCCTGCCACAATATGCTACTCTAACAAAAGCCAAAAACAATAAGCCAATCACTCACAGAACAAGCCTAAACAGACATTTCACTGTTTAGGCTGATCATCTCCAGCCTTTTACAATAAAGGAAAACTGGTTACCATAATATTACACTATTCTGATCACTTTTCCTATTTATTGCTTGTCTACCTAATGAAAAAAATTCATTTTTCTAGGACATCATGTCTTTATTTCATTCTCCAATAATTCCCAGCATGTAGCACAATGGAGTACTTCATAGAGTTGTGTGGTGATATTTTTTGTATGCTCTAACAAACAAAGCTTGCCTGAATATCACAGGGCAAAGCCAGCCACTAGTTAGCCATAGAGGCCAAGTAGTAGTGGCACATACCTTTAATCCCAGCACTTGGGATCTCATGCCTTTGCTCCCAGTACTTGGGAAGCACCCACACCTTTAATCCCAGCACTCGGGAGGTTGAAACAAGAAGTGATATAGCTGGTCAAAGAAAAGGAATATAAGGCAAGAGGAGACAGGAGCTCAGTCTCTTTTTGGCTGAGGAGTTGATAAGGTAAGAGATGGCTGGGTCTTGTTCCTTTGTCTATCTGCTCTTTCAGCATTTACGCTGATAACCTGGTTCTGGGTTTTTATTAAGACCAATTAGGATTTGTGCTACATCTGGCATCCAACCTTTGGAGCATGAGTTCATGAAAAAGCCGCTTGCCTGTGGCTTTGCAGCTACCAGCTCAGGCCAGAGCTACATGTGACCAAAGTCACTACCCCACTGGCTATATATAAAATAGATAATAGAGATACTCAGACCCAGACAGAGGTATTTAAAGGAGAATCAATCTCAGCATTGCATTATAAGGTTATAGAGAAACAGCCTAAGGCTTTCAAACAGCCAACCTTAATTTATTCAATAACCTTACTGGAACTGCCAAATGATACATATCTCTAAGACTGTGTAAGAGCTGAATGGACTCCTATGCAAATGTTAGAGTTGAGGAAATTCAATGAAGCTATAGTCTCATATGTCATGCATTCACCTTTTGTGGAGCAGATGTTAAACTCATGGTTAAATTGTAGTAGAATTATCCCTCCAGACTGGAAAGATTTGGTTACAGCAGTTTTGGAGGCTGGTCCTCAATTAGAATGAAGAACCTGGTGGAGAGATGAGGCTAAGACCACTGAACAATGAAGTAGGGCTAGAGGTATGGAAATCTCCCAAGACCAACTTCTTGGAGAAGGAGGTTATGTTAATATAGAAAAGCAATCTCTATATGATGACCACACCCTGGCTTTATGCTGCATAGCAGGCTTGGATGCTTGGGACAAAATTGAAGAAGTAGAAAAGAAAATTGAGTCATTTACTAAAGTTATACAGGGTCCCAAAGAAACCACTCACTTCTTATAAAGATTGGCTTCAGAAGTAAATAGAATATACCAAATTCAGAAGCTAGACAAATACTAATTGAAACTCTGGCTTTGGAAAAATGCTAATGTACAATGCAAAGGGGTAATTAAGTCATTAAAGGCAAGATCAATACCCTTAGAGTAATGTATCTAAGATACAATGAATGTTGAATGCCATAACCATGGTGATGCTTGGATAGGAGAGGTGATTTCCAGATGTTTGAAGAAAAATTGAAATGTGAAAATTTTCAATTGTGGTAAACAAGGTCACCTAAAAAGGAACTATCAACAGGGTGTTCTTAGAAACGACGGTTTTGCTAAGAATAATCCCAACAGAATATCTGTCCCTTCTGGATTATGCAGAAGGTGTGAAAACGGCAGGCATTGGACTAATGAATGTAGATCAACAAGGGACAGGCAAGGTAACTCTTTGCCACGGGAAATGCCTTCTCACAGGCCCCCATGCCAAATTTGGTTCAGTCATTTCCTGTCACGGAGGAAACTCCTTCCTAGAGCAATTAATGAACCTAATGCCTATTGTAAGAAACAATACTGCTCTGGATGGTAGAACAGCTATAGAACAGAGAACAAACATTTGGGAGAAACCATAAAGTGAATATTTTGGCAAACATAAAAATGAACAAAGAACAAAATTAAAAATATGAATAAATGATGTCATTGAAGGTCTTGTAGACAACAATAATTGCGCTAGAATCTTGGCGTCCAAATTGGTCTCTTCAGGAGGTAAATGTTCAGCTTTCAGGGATTAGAAAATTATCTCAGGTAAAACCAAACACAAAATGGGTCAAATTATAGGGCCAGAAGAACAGAGATGAAAATTAAAGCCACATGTGGCTAACATTGCAATGAATTTATGGGAACTGATATCTGGAAAATGGAGAATGGTAACAGATCTAAGAGCTGTTAATAAGTCTGGGCTCTCTACAGTCTGGAATTCCTTTGCCTTCTCTGTTACCTAAAGGATGTCTTCTTATAGTTATCGATGTAAAAGATTGTTTGTTCACTATATCTTTATAAGAAAAAGAGAAAAAATTGCCTTCCCAGCGCCTACTTATAATAATGCTCAGCCTGTTAAGAGTTATCAATGGAAAGTTTTCCTGCAGGGAATATTACAAAGCCCAACTCTGGGCCAATATTTTGTATGACATCCATTGGAAATGATACATGATCAATTTTCTCAATCTATATACCATTACATGACTACATCTTACTAGTTGATTCAAATGTAGATACTTCAGAGAAAATGTTTGAAGATGTACAGAAAATTTTGCCTTTTAGGGGAGTACAAATTACACTTGAAAAAATTCAAAGATGAGATTCTATTAATTATTTAAGATATAAAATAGGTCTACAAAAATTAGACTCCAAAAGGTACAAATTAGGACAGATAATTATGGACTCTTAATGAATTTCAAAGATTAGTCAGAAAAATTTCCAATCTATGGACCACAATTGGGGTTAAAAAATAATGAACTGAGTATTTGTTTAAAGCCTTAGATGGTGACAAGGACTTAAATAGTCCAAGAGAATTATCAATGGAAGCTGAGCAAGAATTGGCTTTGGTGGAAAAGATAATACAGGATGTACATGTGGATCATGTGGAACCAAAGCTTGATTGCATTTTGGTTATTTTACACTCTAAGCAGTCTCCTACAGGAATTTTAATGCAGAGGGAAGATATTATATTGGAATGGATATTTCTACCAAATAAACCAAGTAAAAAATTAAAAACTTATGTGGAAAAGATCTCTGAGTTGATTTTTAAAGTAAAATTGAGACTTCATCAATTAGCAGGAACAACCAAGCAGAAATTGTAGCACCTTTAACTAATGATAAAATTGAAAAATTATGGGTGAAAAGTGAACCTGGGCAAAGAATTTACACTAACTTTTTGGGAGAGATTACCAATAAATATCCCAAAAGCTACAGAATTCAACTCATAAAAGAGCTGATTGGATCCTGAGTTGAATTGTATGCAAAACACCAATATCTGGAGCACCTACATTTTATACTGATGCAAAAAATAAGGAAAGGCAGGTTACAAATCAGAACATTTAAGTAAAGTGGAACAAAGTCCTTATAATTCTGTCCAAAAGTCAGAATTGTATGCCATTCTGATGGTATTAATGAATTTTAAGGAAACTTTCAACATAGTTACTGACTCTCAGGATGCAGAAAGTGTTGTTTTGCACATTGAAACTGCTGAATTTATCTCTGATGAGTCACAATTAACTTTATTTATTCAGTTACAAGAAATAATCAGGAATAGAAATCATCCCTTATATATAACTCACATCTGATCCCATACAGGTGGGCCAGGCCCTCTAGGACAAGGTGATGATGAAATTGGTCAACTACTGATAGGAAATGTGCCAATAGCCTTAGAATTTCATAAAAAAAAAATCATGTCAGTAGTAAGGGTTTGAAAAAGAATTTTTCTATAACCTGGCAACAAGCCAAGAAAGTTATAAGGAAATGTCCTACTTGTTCTTTATACAACCAAACTCTGCTACCTGCAGGAAGTAACCCAAAAGATACTCAAAGGAATGAAATCTGGCATAGGGATATTTTTCATTATACAGAATTTGGAAAATTAAAATATGTATACCACACCATTGATACCCATTCAGAATTTTAATGGGCAACTACTTTGAGTTCTCGAAAGACTGACTGTAATCATACATTTGCTAGAAGTTATGACCATCATGGGTATACCTAGGCAAATTAAGACTGACAATGCTCCTGCATATGTCTCTGGTAAAATGAAACAGTTTTTTGCTTATTACAATATAAAGCATATTACAAGTATATCATACAATCCTACAGTCCAAGCTGTAATGGAATGATCAAATAGAACTCTAAAGGATATGCAAAATAAACAGAGAGAGGTAACAAAAACCCCCAGAAATAGACTATGTAATGCTTTATTAACTTTGAATTTTCTAAATGCTGATGAGAAAGGAACAACAGCTGTGGAGAGAGAGACATTGGATAATAGAAAAAAACTACAGAATTACATCATCCTGTATACTTTAAAGATGTGCTGACTTCAGAATGGAAACCAGGATATATGCTCCATTGGGGACAAGGTTTTGCATTGGACTGGATTTTTTTATATTGTATACAAATTTTGTATATTGATACAAATTTGAGATTATTTTTGTTAGAACGTACTTTACATACATTCCTAATCTTGTTCAAGGTATTGTACCTATACAGCTCATTTAACAATGTAATGTGAATTTCTAGTCGTTGAAAGTTATTATTACCAACTATTTAGGATAATAAGGAAGTTCAGCTTAGTAATAGATCACCTATTACAATCAAACTTGTAGTCATATTAGGTATGTTTTCAAGGTCACATAGAGATATATTTTAGATAGGTCATCTTCGAACACTTCAGAGATCTATAGAATATGACATTTAAGATGTTTTAATAACATAGGTTCTTTTTTTTTTATGACAATGAGACATGTCTGCTCCTGGCAGCACCAATTTACTTCAGAGCAGATGATGAGCATCAAAGAAACTCTACATTGAGTTTACTTTCTTTGTGCAAAAGTTAACCACTGGGCAAAAAAAATGCCCTTGCCTTGACTACTGACCTTATACTGTCCAAGTGGTTCAAGCAGGACACAAAAGAAAAAACTGCTGAACTTTGCTATGACAAGGTAGGATAGCCCTTCAGAAAATCCTGCTTCACAGATAAGTTTGGCAGATATGCTAGGCCTGTAGGCCAAAGATGGATGACCCAACATTGCAGAGGAACCTTGAGTGACTGTCCAGGCAGCCAGCTGTTTCCATCATTTCTCACAGTTTTTGTGAGTTCCTTGCTTGCATTTTCTGCTTACTTAGTTAATATTATTTCCTTCTCGGGTCTCTGGAGTTGAAACTAGATAGTAATAGTTTTCCTTGTTAACAAATTCAGAAAGAAACTCACTAAAGAGGTATAAAGTGTAAGTTTGAGAGACATCAAAAGATAGTTTTTTATTGGTAATACAAATTAGGATAGAAAGTGATTTAGGTACAACCCTTTGAACTCACCAAAATAGGATAAATAACAGTATTTTTTCTGAATTTGTCAAGTGTTAAGAGACTAGACATTATTGATATAATTATTGCCTGTATATATTGTATATAATTATTATACTTATTGTATATAGTTTTTCTTTTTTCTTTTAGACAAAAAGGGGAAATTTGGTGACATTTTGGGTATGGTCTAACAAATAAAGCTTGCCTGAAGATCTGAGGGCAAAGCTATGCACTAATTAGCCACAGAGGCCAGGCAGTGGTGGCATATCTTTAATCCCAGCACTTCAGATCTCATGCCTTTGCTCCCAGTACTTGGGAAGCACATATGCCTTTAATCCCAGCAGTAGGGAGTTTGAGACAGGAAGTGATATAGTTGGCCGGAGAAGAGGAATATAAGGCAGGAGGAGATGGGAGCTCAGTCTCTTTTTGCCTGAGGAATTGGTGAGATGGGAGGTGGCGGTGTCTTGTTCTTTTGTCTCTCTGACCTTTCAGCATTTACCCCAATATGATATCTTGGTTTGAGTTTTTATTAAGATCAATTAGAATTCATGTTATAGAGTTGCAACAGTATTTTAGTAATTATGGAATTAATACCTTCTTGTGAGTTTAGTGCACATAAAAGCATCCAGTTTCTAAGTTCTTACTATTGAAGTCGTTTTATTAAATTCCAAATATTTTTGACTACAACCCATTAGTAAAAATATTTTTCATTTGTTATAAATTCAAATACAAATATAGTATAATATATACATTTATAAAGATATTAATATTTGTTAAATTATGTAAAACTAATCATATATCTTGAAATACTTTGGCCTAGAAATGTATGATTGCTATCTGTGAGGATCTTAAAGGAAGAAATGATACACTGAAATTTGGGCAAAAACCCTAATACACTTTTGTCTTTATATTCATAATACAAAAATTGATGAGATATTGAGGATAAAAATAGAGAAAGAACAGATATGAGACCTGCAACTTGGGTGATACACATGTCCAGGGGAGTGGTTAGGAAAAGAAAGATCCTGCAAAGATGTCAAAAGATATTATTAAGCAATAGAAGGGGGTAATACAAATGTGACCTTATGAGGAAATCTTTGTGGAGAAAAGGGGGCAGGAACAATAGGAACATTCATTCATTAGACACTGAGCCAATAGCCTCCACAGAAGGTTCTCACTTCTGTTCACTATTTAATCACTGAGTAAACAGGCCAAGCAGATGCCATAACAGGCTGCTCAGTCTTGTCTCAGAGATCAGGCCTCAATTTCAGTTTCCTGAGACTTGAGCAAGGAATTTCTGGGAGGGCCATGAATAAAAGACATAGTCCTTGCAGTAGCTTTCTTTCTGCACATACTCTGACTGCTCAACTTTCAGCCAGTTGTTAACTGTCTGGGACCCCTCACCTACTTAGAGCTATGTGCATGAATCAACAATGGAGCCTGGGCCACTGAGTCAGCCCCCACAGTCAGTACGTGCTAGGCCAGCCAGTCTCCATGGCAGCTCAAGGCAAAGCCTGGGACTTGTCCAGGCCTACCCAAAAATTGTAACTGTAACCTCCAACTAACCCTAGCCAATTAAAAGTTACTAACATGATCGCCACTTGCCCAAACCAGTCCTGAGCCTGTTCCTATGTATCCTGTAGACCCTAAGCCCCCTTGCATAAAAAACCCTGCCCCATTGCTACTTGGGGTCTCTTCTGCTCTGATGCTGCATCAGAGGAACAGAGAGTCCCAAGTTAACTTGTAACAATACCCAGACTCTTTGCTTTTGCACTGGATTTGGTCTCTTGGAGTTTGCCTGATGCTAGCTTGTTGCCTCTGCCTCTCCTTGCTTCATTTCCCTTGAGCACCATGGGACTTACTGCTGATAATAAGGACCTTGAGGGTCTCTGGGTACAACATGAGTATATTCAATACATTATACAAACTCCCTCTCTTGTGTTCATCTACATAGCTTTCCCCCAGACACGCATTCTTTAATCTTTCTTTTTGTTTTCTCTCAGAATGAATGAAAGAATTGAGTGCCACTTTGAATTTGATACAAGGCTAGATACTTAGGAAGTAGGGAAGAATAAGAAATGTCACTCCCTTCAAGGTCTTCTCAATCGAGTGGAAAATGAAAATGCCAAGGAATTATGTTGGCTATTAAGCTTCAAATTCTTCCTTCTTTCTTCTGCTTAGTGTTGACTTGACTGGAAGTGAGAAAGCCATATGTTTGCCTTTCCATCTAATGTCCTGTTGTGGATGTCAGAGAAACACGAAGGTTGATAGGGATAAAAGGGACTTTGCCTACATTTTAACACCTGATAGCTTTTAGCAGGATTCTCATCCTTTCACATCTCCTGACATATGTTCTTGTCAGCCTTGTTATTCCACCCCGAATCACTCAACCCTTGTTTATTAACTGCAGTGTTGTGAATTGCAGTCTTATATATCATCCACCATGTATAAGAATATGCATATGTTCAATCTGTAACATGTACATCCTGCTTATCCTTCTCATTTGGGGTCTTTTAGCATTAGCCACTAGCCCACCCTGAGTATCTGGTTTGCAGCTAGATGGGGAACATCCTACAAATGGAGAAAAATCTGCCCAAGCTAAGTGATGCTCCCTGCTCAGCAGTCAGCATCTGGCATCTCCAGACCTGTGCTCTAAGCTTAGCAGTTATAAAATTATCAACCTTTGCCCTTTGTTTCTCCACCTATCTATACCATACTGGCTCCTGAAAACTATGGTGTTTACAGTGTTTGATGTTCTGACTTTTAGCTTCAACTATCTGGTAAACAACTGCATCTTTGTTTATAATTCTTCATGCTGAGTTAAGTTTACCAAACTAGAGTGTTATCTGCAACTTCAATGGGCAATGGGGTAGTTTCAGAAAAGAGACAATTACAGATAGAGCAAAAGAAAGGTCCCCAGAAGAAACAAGAAATAAAGCATGTTCAAACTAAGTGTACAATTTATACAAGGAAAAGGGCAATGGGCTTTAATTTCTGTCTGTGGCTCTTATTGTGTCTACAAAGCAGCATTAACATTCAGTGCTATGGATGCTGTAGCAAATAGCTAACTGATTCTGTGAGGATCATGCGGTGCTACTGTGTCATTAGTAATAACATGATGCAGATGAGACAGTTTCTGACTAATGACTGCATGGAAGAATTTCTACTGCCTCAATAGAATCTAATTATGTGGCTTAATTAGAATGTAACAATTGTTCCATTTATGTAATATTATTTATAACACTGCTGATATTCTGTGTCATTCTTTGCAGAATCGTTATTTTAGAACAAGAATTAATTATTTACACAGTTAAGCTGTGTGTGTGACATGAAATGATTGGGCACAGGAAATGATTAGTGATTGCTCTACACAGGAGAAATTGTAAAATTTATCTCTCCTTCTGAATACTCAGTCCCCAGACACAGTCCTCCACTTATTGGTCTTGCAGTGGGAGTTTCCTTATCCTCTCAGCAAGCACACACATAAACCATGCTTTCATTTAATGGATTTTACCCATATTTTTTTCAGCTACTCCATAAAATTCTGCATTATCTGCGAATTGCTTCCTCTCTTGTCATTTGCTATAGTAACACCATATGTGTTGACTGTAGTACTCTTCCTACTTTACTCCAAGGAAACAATGAAAGTTCATAAAGTGATTAGTAGGAAAGTACAGGGAATGGATTCTGTAATCAGAAAACTCTGGATCTTCTGATCTTGGTTTTCCATCTTTCTCAGGATGGGATTGAACCAGGGCCTTTTACAGTCTGTCCAAATGCTGTGCCACTGACTGAGCTGTACACACAATCTATTATTTCTACTCTTGAGTGACCATGTGCCTTTGGACTTGCATTTTAACTCACAACTCTCAATGTGGATATTATTTGTAACAGTCATGTCAGCATTAATTTTGTTATACTGTATGTATATTTCTACTCTTGCTTAAAGTACTATGTTTGTGCAACTCATTAAATTGTAATGTATAATTAAGAAATAGAGATTAATAATTAGTCATCTATGATAGTCAAACTTATAGTCATGTTAGTTAAGTTTTCTAGGTATACAAGGATATAATTCAATTAGGTAGATAATCTTCAAACACTTCAAAGATCTACAGAATATGGCATTTAAAATGTTTTAAAAATTTAGACTTTCTGGACATGTCTGCTCCTGGCAGTACCAACTTAATTCAAAGAGGAAGATGGACATCAAAGACACTCTATATGGAGTTTATCTTCTTCTTGGCAAACATAGCCATTTGGGCAAGAAAATGCTCTTGCCTGGACTGCTGATAAAATGTTGTATAAACTGGACATGCAGGACCCATAGGAAAATACCACTGAATTTGTCCAAACAAGGCGAAATGGTCCTTCAGGTTCTTACTTCACAGAGGAAACTGCCAGACATTCTACAGGACACAGAAAGAAGTGACTGAGAGACTCTAGGCCTGTGGGCTGAAGACAGATGCCCCAACTTTACAGAGGAACTTTGGATGACTGTCCAAGTGGCCAGCTATCTCTGTCATTCTAGATTTTTAAAAGTTGCTTATAATGCACTTTCTGTTTATTTAGGTAATATATCCTTCTGGGGTCTTTGATATAGTTGAAGACTAGATAGTTATAATTTCCTTAGCTAAGATAAAAGATAAGTTAGATATAAAACTTTAGATTCACAAATATAGGATAGATATTTTCTTTAATTTTGCCAAATACAAATAGACTAGATAGTATAACTATAATTCTTGCTTGATAATTGTTTTGTTATATGTAATTTTACTATGTTAAAGTTAAAACTTTCCTTTTTGAAAAAAAAAAGAAAAGGGGAAGTGCTGTGGTTATCGCTTTGTATGCTGTGAATGTGTTGCTCTGATTTGGTTGATAACTAAAAGGCTGATTGGTCATTAGCCAGGCAGGAAGTATAGTATAGGCAGGATAAGCAGAGAGAATTCTGGGAAAAGAAAGGCTGAGTCAGGAGACCCTGCCAGCCACCATCATGAGAAGCAAGATATAAAGATACCTGTAAGCCATGAGCCAGGTGGTAAGGTATAGATTTATAGAAATGGGTTAATTTAAGATGTAAGATCTGGCTAGCAAGAAGCCTGAGCCATTAAGCCATACAGTTCGTAATTAATATAAGCCTTTGTGTGTTTATTTGGGTCTGAGCAGCTGCAGGTCCAGGCGGCCTGGAGACAACTTCAGCTAAAGATGTGGCTGGCAGAGAATAAACAGAGGAGAAGAATGAAAGAAGGAGGAGAATGAAGAGAAAGAGGGGGTCATAGGCGGGCCAAGAAGCCAGGCAGCCGCCAGCTAGCTAGACACAAGAAGCAATGAAAGTAAGATATACAGAAGGAAAGAAATGTTAAAAGCTCTGAGGCAAAAGGTAGATAAAGAGAAGCAGGTTAATTGACGCTAAAAGAACTATCCAGAAAAGAGCTCAGCTAAGGTTGAGCATTCAAAACTAATAAGTCTCTGTGTTGTGATTTGGGAGCTTGTTGGTGGCCCCAAAGAAAAAGCCTAACATACAAAACTACTTTGAGATTTCATTTTATACCAGTCAGAACGGTCAAGACCAATACAATAAATGAGAGTTTATGTTGGTCAGGGTGTGGGGTAAGAGGAATACTCAAACCATTGCTTGTGGGAGTGCAAAGTTTTACAGCTACTATGGAAATCAATGTGATTATTCCTTAGGAAGCTGGGAATTGATGTACTTAAAGATGCAGCTATACCACTCTTGGGCATATACCCAAGGTGACTCTATAGCCTACTTCAGTGACACTTGCTCAGCCATGTTCATTGTTTCTATTTCATAACAGTCAGAAATTGGAACAGCCTAGATGCTCATCAACAAATGAATGGATAAAGAAAAAAAAATATATATGCAAGGACCCACAGCCAGACAATATGTAGAAAGTGTGAGACTTTGGAACACTCAGTCCTAAATGAGATCATCAAATCCTCTCAGAGCTTAGGGAACTCTGTGGGAATAAACAAACAGGAAACAAGGCCTTTCAGACACAAGACTGACATACATATGAACTCATTATAGACTGTGTCTGCATGCATAGAGCCTGTACAGACCTAAGCCATATAGAGTCCCAGCACTAAGAGAAGTAGACATAAGCCCTCATCCCTAACCCTAAAGAAATCTTCAATTGATCATTGTTTACAAAAGAAAAATTAATTTTCTCCAGTGGTGATTTACTGGGTGTACAAACAACAGTTAAGTCCATATCCCATGCCTAAAAATAGATGAGCAACACAAAAAGAGATAAGTAGTATTTTGGGAATGTTTCTTTCTTTCTTTGGTTTTTGTCTCTTCATGCATTCTCTGAGCTTTATTTTTATTTTTTTGCCTTACAGGTCTTTTGCTTTAAATTATGTTTCCTAGTTTTGTGTTATTATAGGATATCTGTGTGTCTCAGTGAATATGCTTCTGTCTCTATATGTGTTTCTTCTGCCTTTTCTTTGGCTCCTTTTTTCTGTTTGTTTTGTTTTTATTTTACTATTTACTGAATTATTATTTAAGATGTATATGATAGAAAAGGTGCAAATTTGGTGGGTGGGGAGGTGGCAATGATCTGGGAAGAGTTGTGGGAGGGGAAACTGTAAAATCACAATATATTGCATAAGAAAATTTCAACTTAAAAAGGGGGGAAAGGGGAAGAAGAGAAATGAAAATTCCACAAATGCCAAGCCACTCTCTGAATGAACACTCCACTGAATGAATTAATGTTGGATTAGACACTGCAGATGTGACAGTGGGGTTGAAGGTACAACTAGGTTACCTATTTAGATGAAGGTCAAAATGAATGAACAATCTGAGAAATAGTGGCAGAGAACTGTTGACCAGTAGAAATGATCTTTCATGAACTTGGGTCCTAGAATAAAAGAGAAGGATCATTAGAAAAGATCATTTTTTAGAAATGATATGCAGGTTGCTCTATATTTGATGAAAACTATAATAAACTAATAGATCTGAAAAGATCTGTGAACTTCAATTTTTTTTTTAAAAAAAGCACAAAATAAAGTACTAGAAGCTATGGATAAATTGAATTCTTGAGGAAAAGGTCTAACATAAAGGACACATTATGCACAGGTTATTAAAGAATAATGGTTGACTTATAACCCAAATCTGTACATTGTAAAAGTGGAATATTCTTAAAATTATGAATTTAAAAATAAAATAAAACAGAAGATGAATCTAGAGCAGCAGTTCTCAATCTGTTGTTTGTGAGCTTTTGGGGGGTCAAACAACACTTTCACAGGGGTTACATACCAGATACACTGTGTATCAGATATTTACATTATGACTGTAACAGTAGCAACATTATAACTATGAAGTAGCAGTGAAATAATTGTATGGTTGGGAGTTAGGATGACAAAAACTTTATTAAAGGGTTGCAACATTAGGAAGACTGAGAACCACTTACCTAGAAGAGTAACATGTCAGAACTATTCCTCCAGGGCTAGAGGTGTGGCTCACCTTTGGATCATTTGGCAAACAAGCTCTCATTTAAATCATATTCATACATGTTGATTTTTTAAAGACAATTTAGCATAGTATGTGAAGTATTAAAAGAATTTCAAAATCAAAAGAACTCAAACACATGATGACAGCAGCATAAAAGAGTTAAGAAGTGGAAGTCATTTTTATATGTGAATATGGTCTAGTATAAATTAGTATGTATCCAAACCCTAAAGAAACTGTACCAAACAAAGCCAGACACATGTGCGTTCTCCCTCTCTCTCTCTCTCTCTCTCTCTCTCTCTTGTGCGTGTGCATGTGCACGCACACACACACACACACACACACACAGCCATAAGTTATTAATATGTTAATTAGTTAATCATGGAGATAAAATGCAATCATAAAAAAAATCAAAATGAAATGGGGAAAGGAGATAAGAGAAGCAATTAGGAGAAAATGCAAACATAAGGAAATAGAGTCAAACCAAACTGTTTCAGCATTAACTATATTCTAATTAACAGACTAGATATTGTCAGAACAGTTTAAATGCCAATGCTATCTATATTCTCTCTGTACAGAGACAGTATGATTAAAAGTAAGATGAGAAGAAATATACAATATTAAAACACTTGTCAAAGGACAACTGAAAATGGCTCTGTTAGACAAAGTGCAACTTAGAATTAAGAATATTTACTGAAATAACAAATACAGAAAAAAGTAATCACTACCTAAGGAAGACAAAACAGGTACCGTCACAGAACATGTGGTGACATATAGATTAATAGAAATGGGCTGAGTTTAGTTATAAGAGCTAGCTAGCAAGACAATTGAGCCATAGGCCATGGCCATGCAATTCCTAATTGATATAAGCCTCTGTGTGTTTACTTGGGTCTGAGTGGCTGCAGGGCCAGGCAGGACACAGGAAAACTTCCTTCTACAAGCCTGAACCAGTCATTTTCTATAACCAGACTAGGCTCCCAGTGATGATACTGGGATACCAACCCAGCCACAAAATCTATGACCCACAATTTGCAAGATGCATGGAGCAATAGTGGCTCAGATCTTCTGGGAATGCCCAACCAATGACTGGTCTAGCCTGAGATCCATGCCATGACAGGGAGCCCATGTCCATGCCTGACACTGCCTAGATGGCCAGGATAGGATCCAGAAGCAGGTTGGCTCAGAAACCTAGAGCAGAACCAAACTCCACTGACAAAAAGAAAACAAAGTCAACAAAATGATCCTGAATTATATTCTGCTATATTTATAGGATCAGCTCCTGGCCCAATCATAATCAGAAAGGCTTCTTCCAGCAGTTGATGGGAGCATATACTGAGCCCCACAGCCAAAAAGGTGGAACTTGGGGAACTCTGCAGAAGAAGGGGAGGAAGGATCATAGGAGCCAGAGAGGTTGAAGATACCAGGAGAACATGGCCCACAGAATCAACTAATCAAGAATCATAAGAGTTCATGGAGACTGAAATGACAACAACGGAGCCTGCATGGGTCTGCACCAGGCCCCCTGCATACATGCTGTGGTTCTTTAGCTTGGCATTCTTGTTGAACTCCTAACCACGGAAATTGGAGCGTCCCTGACTCTTTGCCTCCTCATGGGACCTATTTCCTCTTACTGGGTTGCCTCATCCAGCCTTGATGTAAGGGTATATTCCTAGTCTTAGTGCATCTTGTTATCCCAAATTCTGTTGATATCATTGGGAGGCTTGCACTTTTCTGAAGGAAAATAGAGGAGAAGTGTATCTGATGGAAAGGGGCAATGGAGTGGGGAGTAGGAGGAGAAGAGGGAGGGGAGGAGGCCTTTGGGATGTATAAGAGAAGAATAAATAAATAATATCAAATTTAAAAAATATTCACAAAGAAATCACTTCACTACTGTGGAGTTATTTTTGAAGTCATATTCACTTATCTTGTTTGATATTACTCTAATCACCAAGCTTTTCATGTTTCTTATTCAAATATCTTTTCCATGCTTTGACTTTAACTGTTCAGTTCCTTACATTTAATGTGTAATTATTCAGACAGAGCATATCTTAACCCTTTCTCAGTCATAAACTTTTTTTCTCTTGGAAAATTTGTGCTTTAATTATACTTAATTTACCGACTAATATGAATGACATTTGTCTAATTTTTTATCTGTTGGCTATTCTTTTTGTCTCATTTGTACTTAGGTTACATTTTTCTTTTTTTCCATCATAATTTTAAGCATTCTTTATGATCACTATCCTTGATTTAGTCTCTTTATTTGCATATTGTTCAGGAGCTTATGTATTGATTACAGTATGAATCTGTTTTGTGCTATAGTTCATTTATAAGTAATATGAATCTCATAAAATGATAGAATCTTATGATGTTTCAATTCTCAAATTCCCCATTTTTCATACTATTGTTTTACAAACATTTCAAATTTATATATGTTATACATCCCAAAATAAAATGTTTCCTGTCTTTACTAAGCCTTTGTCCTTAGAAGACATTAAAATAGGAAAATCACTAAATTATCTTATATTTACCACCTACTTATCCTGGATTTTTTTCTGTTTCATTTTACTGTTTTTTAACATGAAGAATTTTCTTTAGCATTTATGGAGTGTATGTGTGCTTAGTAGTGATTCTTTTAATTGTCATATATATATATCTTTGTTTCATGTCCATTTCTGAATGATTTTAATTTTGTGCTTCATATTTGGATTGTATGTGTTGAACCAATGGATATGTGTGTTTAACTATGAGAGGTATCCGATTTCTTTTCAGTACAAAGGAATCTTGTGATTCATTATAGGCCAAATGCAGGCCCCTGAAGCCTTTAAAATCCCAAGCAGTCCTTCCTTAGAGACTTTCTCCTGTTCAAGCTAGTCAGCTATAAACCTGTTGACCATCTCTTCCCTTCACTCTCTGTGAAGAGACATCCACATTTCCAGCAAGCCTGAAAGAGACAGAGTTTCATTTTAGTTCATACTTAGTTTCTTTGGGGATGAGGGTAGCTTTGCTTTTGTCTTTTTTCTTTTTTCAGTATCAGAGGTAAAAATTTTAAAGCTAACTTGTCATCACTCTGTCCCAGGTTTGATAGAATGGTTTTATGTCTTTGAATAAATTGGCTAAATCCATCTTGCTTACACATAAACTTTCTGTGTGCGAGTCCACTCTCAACCCATAGATTCCTTTGGCTACGTATCAACATACATTATCTAATATCATCCAAGGCTTGAGAAAAATCCAAATTTAGTCTAGTTGTTTCATAAGTATTTGCTGTCTGCCTGTCTTGTAACTTTTTGTAAATACATAGTTGATTTGAAGCTGTAATTTTTTCTATCATTTTTCTGCCTTAGAACATAAATAACCTGGTAATAGGTTATTTCACTTCCTAAACCAAGTCTTTCACTTTTAGCTCATTCAACTCTTGCTAATATGGGCTTTTAGTCTATTAGGCATTATTCTAGAAGTAAGAGATTGGATGATGAAAGATAACTAATCTGACACTTTGAAGAAATTTATAGTCTGATTTGAGACTTTCATGTTCAAATATAAGCAAGGCAGGTGGGAGAGCAAAGGGAAATAAAATAAATATATTTAATTTTGATAAATTTGTGTGGGGTGTGTGCTTGTGTATATGTAAGTATGTGTGGACACATGTATGCCATGACACATGTGGAGATTAGAGACAACTTGGAGAAGATGGTTCTGTCCTTCTACTATGTGGGATCCAGGAATCAAATGCCAGTTCTCAGATTCAGTGTCAAGTACCATTATCTGCCTGGTCATCTCTCTGGCCCAACTTAGTTTCTAATATACCTCTTTTAAGGTCCCTCAACTAATCCTAGCTGTACTTGAAAAAACTTCTCATGGAAGGTACTATGTTGCAAGTTAATTATAACAGATTATCTTCAGTAGAAAGCCACTTGAGTTTTGGTCAGTAAATTAGTGAACATTTATTTGCATGGTTGTTTTCCTTTGCATTTTGGTTATTGAGTGTAGCAGGGCTGATTGATGTGACATGAAACAGGGACTAGGAGTTATCACTGTGGTATTTGGAAATACATTATGGTTCTTTGTTGGAATACAACTAAGACTTCCAAGACATGTGATACAATGCTTGGTCTGCTTTCTACTTTCTCCCTGTCATAGTGCTGAGATTTTTTTCTATTAAAAATCTTGGAAATGGAGTTTGGAATTAGAAAGAGGTATGTATGGTGATATATTGCTTGTAATCTAAGAAATAAAAACTTGCCCAAAGGTCAGAGAAGCAGAGCTAGCCACATCTTAACTCACCACCTGCTCATCCTGCAAGAGCCTGAAAAAAACCTGAGTTCCTGTTTTCTCCTGCCTTATATTCCTTTCTCTGCCCAGCCATATCACTTCCTGTCTCAATCTTCCTAGTGCTGGGATTAAAGGTGTGTGATCCCAAGTGCTGAGGTTAAAGGTGTGTGCTACCACTGCCTAGCTGTTTCTCTTTTAGATTGGATTAATCTCATGTAGCCTAGCATGGCCTTGAACTCATAGAGATCCAAACAGATCTCTGCCTCTGCCTCCCAAGTGCTAGGATTAAAGGCAAGTGCCACCACTGCATGATCTCTATGGCTAACTCTGTGGCTAGCTCTGTGCTCTGATCAGTGTTCAGCCTGATATCTGGCTCTAGGTTTTTACTAAGACCATTTAGGATTTGTGCAACATCTGGCATTCAATGTCTAAGGCATGAATTAATGAAAAAGCAACTTGCCTATGGCTTTGCAGCCACCAGTTTAGGAGAGATACACACAGCTGAAGTCTCCACCCCTCTGGGCCAGAGTCCCTACCCTACTAGCTAAGTTTTTGCTGCAGCTTCTCTGCAGCAAACTCCATAGGTTTTGGGGATCCAAAAACCAAAGGAATTAGCTGCTTTCACACATTCCTCTGTGCAGACAGCTGACTCGACAGCTGCAGGCACAAGCCCAAGCTCAGGCCCAAGCACAGGCCTTGGTTCAGGCTCTAAACATGCCAGAATTAGCTGTTTTCACACATTCCCCCATAGAGACTGGTGGTTCTTTGGCTTTTTCCCTCTCCCTGGGGGTCATGACTTTCTGGAACCCATCCTTGAGCTGCTGCCACACCAACATCTGAATCGTCATTGTCAGCCAATTTGGTGAGACAATTGGGATTTCTTAAATGGAGAAATTAGTTAAAAGAGAGTTTTTAGGCCGGGCGGTGGTGGCACACGCCTTTAATCCCAGCACTCGGGAGGCAGAGGCAGGCGGATCTCTGTGAGTTCGAGGCCAGCCTAGGCTACCAAGTGAGTTCTAGGAAAGTTGCAAAGCTACACAGAGAAACCCTGTCTCGAAAAACCAAAAAAAAAAAAAAAAAAAAAAGAGGGTTTTTATTTCCCCACATTAAGAATTTCCTACAATGGAAGGAGTTTGGTCCCTGTTTGATAATATACTTGATGGTCTGAAAATGAAAAAATTAAATGAGAGGATAATTAACTTAGATGGAATTGATATAATGCCATTTATAGATATTATATGTTTGATTATTTTTATTTTATCCATAAAATAGTTGGTTTATATAAGTGCCAAGTGGGTTGATATGAGTACCAAGATACAAGTCTTAGAAAAACTTATTAAAATAGATCATAGAGATATTCAGACCCAGACAGAGGAATTTAAAGGAGAATCAATTTCTGCATTGCATCATAAGGTTACAGAGAAACAGCTTTCAAACAGCCAACCTGAATTTATCCAGTAACCTTACAGGAACTGCCAAATGATAGATATCCCTAAGACTGCATAAGAGCTAAGTGGACTCCTGTTCATATGTTAGATTTGAGGAGATTCAAAGAATCAATAGTCTCATATGGCATGCACTCACCATTTGTGAAACAAATGTTAAACTCGTAGTCAACTTGTAATACAATTATCCCTCAAGACTGGAGAGATTTGGTTACAGCAGTTTTAGAGGCTGATCCACAATTACAATGGAAGACCTGGTGGAAGGATAAGGCTAAGACTATTGAACAATGAATTAGGGCTAGAGGTATTGAAATTTCCCAAGATCAACTTCTTAGAGAGGGTGATCATGCTGATATACAAAGACAATGTTTATATGATGACCACACCCTAGCTTTATGCTGCATGGCAGCCTTGAATGCTTGGGACAGAATTGAAGAAGTAGGAAAGAAAATTGAGTCATTTACTAAAGTTAAACAGGGCCCCAAATAAACCTTCACTGGTTTCTTACAAAGGCTGACTTTAGTAGTAAAGATTACCTAGTCTTAAACTACATCAAAGACCTCAGAAGGATATAATATTACTTGAGAAACAGGAGAAAGACACAAACAACTTTCAGGAGTCTTCTGAGAGTAGACAGAGACAGCTAGCAGCCTGGAAAGTCATCCAAAGTTCCTCTGTAAAGTTGGGGCATCTGTCTTCAGCCCACAGGCTTAGAGTCTCTCAGTCATTTCTCTCTGTGTCCTTTAGAATGTCTGGCGGTTTCTTCTGAGAAGCAGCAACCTGAAGGACCATTTTGCCAAGCAAAGTTCTTGGTTACCTTCCTATGGGTCCTGCATGTTCAGTTGATCAAGCGTTCAGGCAAGAATGTTTCTTGCCCACATGGCTATTTTTGCCAAGAAGCAGATAAACTCCAGATAGAGTGTATTCAATGCCCATCCTCCTCTCTGAAGTAAATTGGTGCTTGTAGGAGCAGACATGTCTCACTGTCCAGAAATTCTAAATTTTTAAAACATTTTAAATGCCATATTCTGTAGGTCTTTGAAGTGTTTGAAGATTACCTACCTAATTGAATTATATCTATGTATACCTAGAAAGCTTAACATGACTATAAGTTTGACTATCATGGAAGACTAATTATTAATCTGTATAATTATCCATTACAATCTAAATGAGTTACATAAACATAATTCCTCAAATTATATATATATATAGTATAACAAAATTAAGTTTAAACTTGTATCAATAAACTAAAATCCATAGCAATATAAAATATTTCTAAACAAGTTGTTGCTCTTTTAAAGTAGGTTCATTAACCTACCCTTTCATCCTATTATATGTATACTATCCCCTTTTCTTCTTTAGAAAGAGATTGCATTTATAATCAATCTGCTTTAAATAAAAATATTGGTTTTTCTCTGTCCCACACCAGAGGGTTCTTCTGATATGGGACAGAAGAAACTCTCAAATTTTTCTTTTAGCAATATGCTTGGTTTAGGAGAAGTAGTGAGCCAATTCCATCTCCTAAGTCAGCTTGGTATATTTGGGAATTTGGGCATAGCTTCTCATACTACTTCCTGCTGGATGAGGGTGCTGTATTCTTATGGGGACATAAAGAAAATTTGAGGATTATGGAGTAGGCTGTATTATCTGAGCCAGTTACCTTGAAACCATTCTGGATGTTGGATCATCTGGGCCATGATGTCATCAGAGACCTTTCAGGGGGTCTTGACTGGTCAAACCTGATGTATCTTAATCTGGAACAAATCCATAGCCTCTTACTTTTTGTGGAAACAAAAGCAGAACCTTCTTTCCAAAGCAACATATCCTTACATTCAAATTTTGAAGCCAATGTACTTTTAAAATATACACATTGGTTTAACTGAGCAGCCTTTACAATCAAATGTCTTTCTGCAGTTAAAAATCCCAAAGACAACACCCATCTTTACTTGGCTTATTTTTTATATTACCTTTACTTTCTCTTAAAGACTTTATTTTTTAAAACTATCTATTTCTTTATATAACTGCATATATTACTTTTTTCTCTCTTCCAATCCTACATACATTTTTACACACATTATAAACCATTTAGAGGTGTATCCCTTCTGAATCTGTCTTATTGTGAACCTATTGCTTTAAACTGCAGCATTTTCTACCCACCTCAACTTCCCAACATGGCAGTGGTATGTTTACTGCCCGCTCTGGGTCTGGTAGCCATGTGTACCATTGTAGCTAGAGTTTTCCTACCATGCCCACAGTCAGGACAAATCTCTGTCACCTGCCAGTCCCACAGCTGCTCAGACCCAACCAAGTAAACACAGAGACTTATATTGCTTACAAACTGTATGGCCGTGGCAGGCTTCTTGCTAACTGTCCTTATATCTTAAATTAATCCATTTCTATAAATCTATACCTTGCCACATGGCTTGTGGCTTACCGGCATCTTCACATGCTGCTTGTCATGGTGGTGGCTGGTAGTGTCTCCTCAGCCTTCCACTTCCCAGAATTCTCTCCTCCTTGTCCCGCCTATACTTCTTCCTGCCTGACCACTGGCCAATCAGTGTTTTATTTATTGACCAATAAGCAACATGTTTGACATACAGACCATCCCACAGCATACCATCAACTCTCAGAAGCAGTAGATCTATGCTTCTGTCAAAGCAGTGTGTAGCCCAGAAACTTTTTTTTTTTTTTTTAGTAGCTAAAGCTATATCCACCACACACCATGTTGAGCAGCTTGTAGAAACCTCTGTGTAACTTGGCGGGAATGTGCCATGGTGTAGCTTTAGTCTGCATAATACAAACCTGCCATGGAGTAGCTCAAGCCTGCATGTTGCAGTGTCTTGCCACCAGCATGAGACATGGAGCAGGAACTTAGGTGGAAACGCAAGCCCTTGAATGCCATTTGTAGCTGGAGTTTTCTCCAGTCCCACCCAGGCCTGCAATCACTCAGAACCAAATAAACACAGAGATGCTTATATTAAATTAAACTGTTTGGCCTAATGGCTCAGGCTTCTTGCTAGCTAGATCTTACACTTAAATTAACCCATAATTCTTATTTACGCTTAGACACATGGCTTGGTACCTTTTCCCTGTTCTGCCTTCACATCTTGCTTCATCTGTGTCTGTATGGCTACTCCTGACCCCGCCTTCCTGTTCCCTGAATTCTCCTCTCTGCTTATTCCACCTATACTATACTTTCTGCCTGGGCTACTGGCCA
>CABHPR010149473.1:22394-35198 GCA_902168415.1 Peromyscus melanophrys | reverse complement strand
CTTCTGTAGTAGTACATGTATACAGAGCTGATCTGACCGATGGTGCTTCATGAGACTGTGAAACCAAGCTCTGTAGATATGTGTAGGTCTAACTATAGTCACAGTTCCCATTGTCATAAATCACTGCCTATTGCTACTAAACTCAAAAATATCGCCAAGAATCACTTTGCATCCTCTAGCTACTATCAGCCAGGGCTAGGCATATGCTGACATTATTGACACCAGTCCTTTGAGATGACCATTTACAAAACCTCTCCAGTTTGGAATCACTACACACTCCTGGTTGGTACCTACTAATACAGTACAATCTTACAAATTGGCTTTATGCCTATAACCTCATCAGAGTAACTCAAAAGTTCACAAATTATTCAAATATGAAAATTTCTGTGCAAAATTACAAGAATCATGAAGAACCAGAGAAATGAACCATCACCAATCAACACAACAAACTTAAATAAACAAAGCCAACAAAATGTAGAGAACAAAACTGCCTGACAAAGTATTAAAAATAATTATTTGAAAGAAACTCTGTTTGCTACAAGAAAATACAAATACTTTAACATAGGGAAAGTACAAGAATAAAATGAGATAATTGAGATAATTTTATTGAAGTAGGTGTGGCCTTGTTGGGGGAAGTGTGTCACCACAGCTTGGGCTTTGAGGTCTCCTTTGCTTAAGCTTCACCCAGTGTGACACTCAGTTCACTTCCTGTTGCCTGTGAATCAAGATGTAGAATTTTCAACTCCTTCTCCAGCACCATGTCTGCCTGCACACTGCTGTGTCCCATCATGATGATACTGGACTGAATGAACCTCTAAACTGTAAACCACTCAATTAAATGTTTTCCTTCATAAAAAAAGAAAGAACAAAATAGCTAATGAAAGAAAGCCTTCTTCACCTGTAGTGCCCACATGCTCTCTGTCTCTTTGTTCTATGGGCCTCTTGTCTTCATGTATGTAGGTCACCATGGTTCTACTCCAGGTAAAAACCAAGATAAAATATATTCACTGTTTTACACAGTTGTGATTCCTCTGCTAAACCCCTTTATTTACAGCTTAAGAAACAAGGAAGTTTTGGGTGCTCTGAAAAAGGTTACAAAATGATAACTATTTTCTTGGTATTTTAATTTTTTGTATCACCTTTTCCTCTCTTTTGCAGTGCATCATAATATTTGATCCTGTGTTTTGCATATGATATAAATTTTACATATTGTTCATTTAAGGATTAAAAAGTTAACTGTGCATGTCTGTGTTAGTAATTTTATAACATAGTTATTGATGACTTTAAGAGCTAATCCCAGTTATTTGTTGTTTTGAAATTCATACTGTCTGTGAATTTTACTTCATTAAATTAATTTCTTCATTGAATGAATAAACTTTTGGTTTAAAATCTAAAAAAAAAAAAAAAAAGAAATGACATCCATTGAACACTGTGAATAAAATTACATAAATTAAAATTTTAAATGCAGTCTGACATTCATTAGAACAGATTCTGAAAACAATAAAATATATTAAACATTAAAAAAAAATTAATAAAACAAATCCGTGCCGGTCATCAGCAACCAATTCTATCAAATAGAAGCATCACAGAGCTCAACAGCAGTTGGTTTTAAATTATCTAAACACTGAATACAAGGAAGCAACAGAAAGAAAGAAAGCCTATAGGATTTATATGACATTATCAACAGCTACTATTTGCATTATGGAATCCTAATGAATAATGAAAAAACTATTTTAAATGAAGAAAAATATTACATGTATAATGAAAGACATTTCCAAAATCTGGGGAGAGGCATGAACAGCCAGACATATGAAGCTCAAAGGTATCCTGATAGGTGCCCTGCGTATCTTAACAGTGACCATGTTGTTTACTGTGAAATGTCATTCTTTGTACTAATACAGTTTTATTTTCTGATGGGTACAATCAATATGGGGAAATA
The DNA here is from genome assembly GCA_902168415.1 of Peromyscus melanophrys. Classification (NCBI taxonomy): domain Eukaryota; kingdom Metazoa; phylum Chordata; class Mammalia; order Rodentia; family Cricetidae; genus Peromyscus; species Peromyscus melanophrys. The sequence continues at coordinate 33,259 of CABHPR010149473.1, read as the reverse complement.
GTATGGGGGTTTCATAAAATATTAAATAGAAGAATAGCCTAAGATGTAGAAGTTGCACTTCTGGATACATATGCACAACCTGAGTGGCCAGAAGTGCAGCCTCTCCTGGAGAAAGATAAGAAGAAGACATTTGGCAAAAAGAAAAAGCAAAAAACAAAAACAAAAACAAAAAAGAACACTTCACTTTGAATGATTGAAAGCTGCATATAAATAATGATTGTGCTTGTAACAAAACCAGGTTGAGATCATGTTTCAGAGGATACCCAAACTTAAGCTGTTCATAATGACAGTATGTATCCCTGTAGTCTTAGGAAATCATGGCATGTGTATCCTTAAAGCTGAAGTTAGTTTTTTTTAAGGCAGCTTATAGTTGTCTTGTCTATTTATATGGCGATCAACTATATCAGCCTTTTCATAGGATAATCAGTCCTACTTACACTTAACATAAACATTACAAAGGGCAATAAAGCATTTTTCTACATGCTTTGCTAACATATCACTGTCTCAAAACTATTTTCACTATATTTAAAAAGCAGATGCAGGCCACTGATGAAGAATGCTTTACTCAGCTGACAGATTCAGCAGTTCATGAAGGTCATGGTGCTACTGTCATCAAGTCAGATTTGGTAAGGACCATCTTTGCTCAATGACAACATGAAGGACGGCAGTAACAAGAGCCTATGCAGGAGTAAAAGGCTACATCTAGAGTCAGAAGTCAGAGAAAGGAGAGTGTTCAGGCTCAAATTTTAAAAATTATTTCATTCTAGCATAAAAGCTCACTTTAGGGACCCAGAACTCCCTTCTTAGGGCAGCATCATCAATGACCAAAACACATTACTGTAGATCCCATCTCTTAATGGTTTAACACCACCTCCACTGCCACACTGGGTATCAAACTTCTATTCCTTGTTACTTTGGAAGACAATCTGCAACCAAATCATAGCAAATCCATCTTTAATTGCTATAAAATTTATAATAGCTAAGATGGAGGCAGAATATTCATTGATAGGTGAATAGAAAATTAAAATGCATTATACATGTACAGGGAGACTATGACTCAGTCTTTAAAATGGACATTCTTCCATTTGTCATAATGTTTATGGAATTAGAAAGTGTTATACTAATGGAATACATCAGCCTGACACAGACTGACAGATAATGAAAGATCTCATTGACATGTGTAACCTAAACTACAAAACCCATAGTAATATGGAGTAACGTGATTATCAGTACAGGAAAAAAGGGGAGGTATTAGTCAAAGGGTACCAAATTTTACTCAGAGGATAAATAATTTCTCTAAATCTTAATAATAGAATAGTAATTCAAGAATAATATATTACATACTTGAAATTTTCTAGATTAAATCTCATGTGTTCTTATCTTGTCTTATCACATAAAGATCAATATGTGTGTTAATTAACATAGTTAATATTATTGTGGGAATCATTTTATAGTACATAATAAAACACCATCTTCTGTACTCTATAATTTGTAAATCAAAACTGAAAGCAGAAAAATGAGAAAACAGTACAAATTCAGTACAAATGACAGTGTGCACATTCTTCAATATACCTAAAGAGCATGTTTTGAGGCAGGTTATGAAATAAAGACAAATCACTGGACATTGTAAAATCATAGGAACAAGAACTGCCAATTGAATAGCAGTTTGATCTGTTTAAATAATAGGATGGAAAAAATTCCAGGTTCATGTACAAGGTATACCCTACTGAAGGGCATGCTTTGAAAAACTCAGTCTGGCTCAGACAAGCTTGCACAGTCTAGAATGAGAATACTTGGATTTAGAGGTAAGAGGCATATTTATAAGAACAAAATTAGATTTTTGGGGAAGTATTGGCTATCACAAACTCAGGCCAAGACATTACTATTGTTTCCAAAGATCTTCATTGTCCAATCCAAGACTTCCTGAACCCAATATTCCCTTCATGCCAACTCTACAAATCTTCTATGGCCTTGACCACGCCAGACTTTTGACAGAATATTGGCACTCCTTGATAAACGCAGTGGGTATTCTTCACTTACAAAAAAAACAAATATCAAACTAGAATTTAGTGTGTGGGCATTTTCTGAAATCTAAGCAGTTATTCAAATTAATTCATATTTATTCATATTTTGGATAAGAACTATTAGTTTTCTTGGTAGAGTTTTCCCTATTTGCAGACTATTAAATCTAGACAGAGACATATTAATTATGAAGGAATTGTCTGTGCCATTGCAAGATATTTATCAATATTCACAAAAGAAAAAATTCCAAAAGTACATAAGATAAAATCAAGCCCTGTTGTTATTTTCAGATAGAAGATTTTTATATATTTTACTTTATTATCAAACTATATTGTATATGCATGAAAACATTTCACTATATAACAAGTGTTTCTGAAAAAAACACTTCAGAATAACACACACACAGGTGAAATGTTAATGATGATATAGCATTTAAATGTTGTAAAATAAATAGGGATATAGCAACATCTGATACAAATAGTAATGTTGGGTTTCTCATGTAATGTCTGAGACCTAACTTTCTTATTTCCACAATGCCAAGAACTCAGTGAAAGACTCTGAATTCAACATTTTCTATATATTTTTCTTTAATTTTATATTACATAGCTATACATAGAACTGATTATTGAACTTTGGTTATTAATATTATTAAACAACACATATTCTTATAATTCAGCTCAAGGAAAATTGCACAATTGCCATAAAATAAAATTCAGAAGTCTAGTAGAAGGTTTTGTGAAGCAATTATACTTAAATTACAGTTCATCCTTCTGCCTGATTGCATGAGTTGATTTGAACATGGTGCTAATCATACTAAGTTAGTACACAGTCTTAGCTGACGATACTTTAATTCCCGTTCCACTGGTAACAGACCACAACCTCTGAGTTACAGAGCTTACAAATAAGTTTCATTACCTGTGTAAAAGAAGTGGTTAGTTGAACACAAAATCAATCTTTCTAAAAGCACATCAAAATTAATATGTCCTGGATGTTAATAATATCTTAAGTTAAAACATAGACGTTTCTCATGTGTGTCTACCTGCTTCATGCAGAAGAACTTCCTTTTCTCCAGTTCAATCAAACTAAAAATATATTTGTAATTTAAATGGGCTGTTTTAACTACCTATGTACAAATACATATTGATATGAGTATCTATTTAGACAAGATGGCAACAAATAAAAAATATTTTCTTCTTAAAGCAATTTTATATACACATATGAGTGCTATGATCAGTGGTTGTCTTTGTTAGTTTGACTATCTGTCTTACAATGCCTTGGTTAAAAGGCATTAAAAGTCAAGATACAATTTAAAAGACATAAAAATATGCATTGCAATATAGAAAGTGGGTAATTAAACAGAACTCCAGTAATCTCACAATAATTTGTCAGTGTTATTATTTTATATGCAGTGCAGGCATCCAGGGAATATTTGTAAAAATAACTGTAATCTCTTAAGCACTTGTGTTTTAAAATAGCCAACCAGGTTAACTTAACTTTTATCAATTTCATTGTTCACTTTGAGAAATGTAAGTGCCTTCCTCAGTTCAAATTATACCAAAATTATGTTATAAATATATTGCTGTGATATATATTGAGTGGTACTACATACAAGGTAATGTTCATTTATGCTGACTAAAATATTGTATCTAATATAGAGTTGATTTTCAACCCTGGAATTTGTCATTTGTATTCAGGACTATTATATTAGAGATTGGTTTTTCTTTCAGTGTTTCTTTTCTTTTCTTTTTCTTTTGTGATGGATAAGAATTTTTTTTCGCCGGGCGGTGGTGGCGCACGCCTTTAATCCGAGCACTCAGGAGGCAGAGCCAGGCGGATCTCTGTGAGTTCGAGGCCAGCCTGGGCTACCAAGTGAGTTCCAGGAAAGGCGCAAAGCTACACAGAGAAACCCTGTCTCGAAAAAACCAAAAAAAAAAAAAAAAAAAGAATTTTTTTTTTCATTTTACATACCAACCCCAGATCCCCTTCTCTTCTCTCCTCCTGTACCTCAGCCTTTTCCTCCCAACCCAACCCCTATTCCCTCCTCCAACATGGTAAGGTCTCCCATGAGTAGTCAGCAGAGCCTAGTACATTCAGTTGAGGCAGACCCAAGCCCCTTCCCCTGCATCAAGGCTATGTAAGGTGTCCCACCATAGGTGGTGGGTTCCAGAAATCCAGTTCATGTACCAGGGCTGAATCCTGATCCTACCGCCAGGGGCCCTTTCAGCAGACCCAGTTACACAACTGTCTCATTATGCAGAGGGCCTAGTCCAGTCCCAAGCAGGCTCCTCAGCTGTTGGTCTAAAGTTCATGAGTTCCCACTAGTTTGGTTTGGGCATGCTTCCCCACCAACACCCCCCATCCGACCCTGCAATCTACAAGATCCACTCTCTACCACATACCCACCCATCCCCCTGTAACCTCAGTGGCTTCCTGAGACACAGAATCTGCCAGCTCCAATTAGACCAAGAGCTACAATTGGACCAAGAGTGCCCCCTGAGACACAGACACAGCCAGCACAGATTAGACCAAGAGCAGCTCCCTTGGACACAGGTACCTCTTGCATCTGTTGAAGGAAGAGATGGGTAGACACCAGTACAAAAATACATAAAACAACATAAAGAGCAATATGGCACCACCAGAATCTAGAAGTTCTACAACAGCAAGACTTGAACATCACAATATAGAAGTAGAAGAAAGTGACCTTAAAAATAACTTTATGATGATGATAGAGTTCTTTAAAGAGGAAATGAAAAATTCCTTTAAAGAAATTGAGGAAAAGACAAAAAATTGGAAGAAATAAATAAATCTCTTAAAGACAGTCAAGAAAACCAAGTAAACACAATTAAAGGGTGAAGAAAAAAGTTTAAGACCTGAAAATTGAAATAGAAACAATGAAGAAGACACAAACCAATGGAATTCTGGAAATAGAAAATTTGAGTAAACAAACAGGAACTACAGATGAAAGCATAACCAACAGAATACAAAAGATGGAAGAGAGAATCTCTGGCATGGAGGATACAATAGAGAAAATAGATTTGTCAGTCAAAGAACCACTAAAGCCAAAAATGTCATAATACAAAACGTCCTTGAAATCTGGAACACCATGCAAAGGCCAAACCTAAGAATAATAGGGATAGAAGAAGGAGAAAAATACCAACTCAAAGGCACAGAAAAATGTATTCAACAAAATCATAGAAGAAAAGTCTCCCAACTTAAAGAAGGAAATACCTATGAAGTGTTTATTTTCTGTAGGGAAAGTGGCCAATCTTTCAGGTCTATCTTCACTTAGTTTCCCAGTTACAACAGTAGCACTTATACCTCTCTCACTGTGTTGTTTGTTAAACTTGTGAGTGTCTAGAAATTAGCAACACATAGTTTTAGCTCTGTATTTACTAGAGGAGTGAAACCAGTGTTCATTGATGTACAATCTTTATGAAAAAATTTAAGGCATTAAGCAAAAAAGACATGTCCTTGGCTGTATTCACAGGCACACAGTTAGAGTTCAATCCCCAGCACTTAAATATAAGTTAGGGGTGGACACACATTTGTAATTCTAGTACTAGTGAGGCAGAGATTACAGAATCACTGAGGCTGACTAGACACTAGACAGCCTACCTAGCCAAATTGAGAATCCTAGATTTCAGTGAAATACCCTGTCTTGAAAACCAAAGTGTATGTGTCTTGAAATATAACAGCAGTAGCTGACTTCTGTTCAACACACCCACATACACACACGCACGCACCCACACACGCACCCATGCACGCATGCACACAAGTACATGCACCCAAACACACATCTACACCAACACACATCTGCTCCAACACATCTATGAAGATGAATTTATACAACAAACATATGTACATAGACAAATTACTTACATATATAAAAAGGGAAATTGAGCTGACTATTGGCATTCATCTTTCTCTGTTTCCTGATTGGAGATGCAAGGTGCTAACAAGCTGTGTCATGCTCCTTCTACCATACCTTTCCTGTTAAATGAACTGGATTTGCTCATACACTAAGCCACAATAAGCCATCCCTCTCTTAAGTTGTTTCCTTTCAAGTGTTTGGTCATAATAGTAAGGAAGATAAATAATTCACACAGAATACAGAATTTAATAAATTAGGATACAAAGGAGAGTATAATTAAATTACTCACATGTTTAGTTACCTCCTTATACATAACAGAAATTTAGAAAACATTGATACATTTATTATTTTCTGCTTCCCTTCATTTGAATATTAGATCAAACCTACATCCTTGAAACCTGGATAGCAGTTCATGGTCTCTTCCTGTATTTTTTGGTTTTCCATTTATTTCCCAATCTGTTACACAGAGGACAGCAGACTGTCACTGAACATGGAACTCAAAACATTCTCAATGAACTGAAACTCAGAATGTGCAGTCTTGCTCTTCCTGCCCTTTAAATATGCCTTATACATCTTTTGTACTGAAGGTGTCCCCTATCTTGATGAGGGAAGATGATAGAGATGTATAGAAGTTGTCTCTTGTAACACTGATCCAACACTGGACAAGTTAAACAGTGAGGCTGTTTCAGACCAGTACAATGACAATCTGATTCTGATTTCACAAAGATTGTTGACCCCAGGATAGACTGCTGAGTTGGAACACTGTTTCAACCTAACCTTGCACTTGTGCAATCACTACTCCTTGCAGCCATCAGTTTTTTAGAATGGAGAGCTTTTCATTGGCCAAGTGTCTACTGATCTTTCTCTATGAGGGGCTGCTCATCTGGCCTGAGATACAGTCTTCTTTCTGGCTAGAGGAAAAACAAGTTCTCATTCATAGTTACTGCAGGTGAAACAAAAATGTCAGAAGTGTGTCCATTCACAGGGTTATCAGTCACACAAAGAGTCACTTCCAAAGCCACATCAAGCTCTGTCAGTATTTTAGATTTAGTGTCAGTTATGACACACAGCTCAAGCATGCGTACTGAACTCACAAGTATATATAAACTGATGTGACCCCTGCTGTCCTCAATAGGGTAATAGCTTTTTAAAATAAAAAAATTTTTAAAGAACAAGGTTTTAAAAAACAACTGCATTTAGTACATTTCTGAAATTCACTACTACTATGTAGCATAAATTGTGTAGAAAATATACATTAAAATGTATTAAACAAATAGTTGTTCACTCCACCTCTACTTCTACTTTACTCAGAGTACCCAATGTTGTTAAAACTGAGCACCATTTTTTCCAGTTGGCCAAGCCAAAATTCATGCATGTTCTGTCTTTTTGCTTTGACCTCTGCATAGTCAGTTGTCTTCATATCTCTTCTGTCATGGGGCACCTAAATCTGCCTGTTTCTGCGTTTCTTGGTTCTGTTCATCTAGTGCCTGATCACTATACAGACTGTGAAATCAGTGCTGAGCCTTTGACCTAACATTCCAACTTTCCAATGACAATCCCCCCAGCCTCTCTGTCTGTCTGTCTGTCCCACCCCTACCCCTCACCTTCTTCCTCTCCATCTTGGCACCCTTGGTGTGATAGGAAGCTTAAATTCCTACATTTAGTTGAAAAACAAAAGGAGCGGAGATCTCTTTGTAACCATTTTAAATTTTCAGTATACTAATCCCTTTCTTTTCTCACATAGCCACAGTCCAAGTTTCCAATGTGGCAGATCTTCCTGTGCTGTGCTAGACTGAGAGGTGCTCTGAGTTGCTGCTGATCATATTTTCTACTTATGTCACAGTTTTCCTGTTTTAAAACTGAGGGAAAAGAAAAAAAGTTATTCTACTACAAGTAAACCATTATAAAACATTATACAAATCTCAATATAGCCTAAATAAATAAAGAAAATGACATATGCTTTGGGGAATTCAGACTATTCCTATATTTTTAATACATAAACTTAGAATATCCATAGTTGAGATAATAAAATTGAAGGTACCATTATTTTACTTGGACTGTAGGCTTTAAATACCCTTCAAACAATACTTTATCTATAAAAACACATGCAATTATATTATAGTTTGGGAAAGCAAGTTAAATACACTATTTCATTTGATCCTCACAATTCTCAGAAGTGGAAGACAGAAAGATATTTAATGAAATTGCTTGTGAAAGCAGACACATTGTGTAATAATATAGAAATACATAGTGGCTTATACATTCTCCTGCTTAAATTTGTTCTATGTCATTAGCCTATGACATGTATGTCCAATAACATCTCAGTTATGAAGTAATCTAAATGTTTTTCCAACTCTTTTCAGATTCACAACATAATGAACTCAGGACTCTCAATTTGGGGTTCAAATGCCTTACATATCTCACAGACTTTTTATTTGAAAGGGTATGGTGTGGTTTAATGAAAAGAATGAACTTTTAGGCTGAAATTCCAATTCTAGGGTCTAGCATCTCCTATGCAACATAAATAGTTTCATGAATTCAAATTTCTTTACAAGGTTAAGTAAGATAATGTAAGGTGGTTCCTCTTTCCCTCATGTGGATGCCTCATAGCCTCACTAACACAATGCAGTCTGTAAAAATGTATCCATGCCTACAAGACCACATGAGATTTCTTAGACCACAGCCACAACAATGCTGAGAAAGTTTCTACCTGTTCCCATAAATTTGATGCTTCCAAAAATTGATGAACTAATATTATGTTTAAAGTGTAAGATGAAACAAAAGATGTTAGTCAATATTATAAGCAATAATTACAGTGTAAGGATTTTTAAATCCTGAGTGTTGAAACTTATAATACACATAAGTCTGAATACACACACACATACACTATATACATACATGCACACATACACACACACACACACACACACACACACACACACACATATGAAATTGCATCATCTGGGATGACAATATTTCCTCTAAGTGTCAAAGACAACCTAACCAAAATCCATCTCCGGCACAAGAAGCCTTCTTTGGAGTTCCTGGTCAGGGTTGTCTAAAAGACCACTAAAACATTACAATCTACTTGTAACTGGTCTTTCTTTGGACCGCCAGCTCCTGAAAAATGACATGAAGACTTTTATTAATCATAAAAGCTTGGCCTTAGCTTAGGCTTGTTCCCAACTAGCTCTTAAAACTTAAGGTAACCTGCTTATATTAATGTATCTTCTGCCACAGGGCTTGTTACCTCTCTCCAGTATCCTATGTCCCTCTTCCCCTGTGTCTGGTTGGTGAGTCCCTGTCTCTCAGATTCTTCCCATGAGTTCATCTCTTTCCCTAGAAGTTTCACCTATCCTTTCCTACCTAGGTATTGGCAACTCAGCTCTTGATTAAGTCAATCAGAAGGTGCCTTAGGCAGGTGAGGAAGGACAGACATATCTTCACACAGTGTGATCAAATTTCAACACCTACTGCAATTTCCCTTGGAAATCTTCAGAGGTGGAAGGTAAGTCCCTATTGATGAAGACACCATAAACTTCAAACATAAGGCCTACAGGCCCCTAAGATGGAACTCACTCGAAAGCCTCCTCCCTGAGTACTAGCTTTCACAGTATCAGAAAGTACCATGCATGCTTTCAAATGAGAGAAGCAACCAACTCTTCTACCCAGCTAGCTCCTATGAACCACAATAACAACATGTATTGCACAGTAACCATAAGGGTGCAGTAGAGATACCTGTACCTTGATAGTAACCAAAAGTTCCGTAATTGGACTTAAAACCTGAAGAATGAGGAGAAAATCATGCCAAGAGTCTGGAAAAACACTTATAAAATACCAAAGGTCAGCCCTGAAAACATACAGACAAATAATATTATATAGACTGTATACATAGACATGTATACATACAGCAACAATTAATGAAAATGGGTCATGAATTTGAAAGAGAGTAATAAAGGGTTATATGGAAGGGTTTGGAGGGAGAAAAGAAAAGTAGGGGGAATGGTGTAATTATATACTAATCTAAAAAGTATAGAATGAAATCCTGAGTGTTGTCAGCTGTTTTCCAAATATTTTATTGTCCTTTAAATGAATCTTAGTAATGCCTTGCATTTAAACATTACCCATGGAGCAACTTATTTTTATACTCTGAACTTCTATTCTCTAAAATCAAAATGCAGATATATAAAGTGGTAGGACATTTCCTATTTCATTTTTTTAAATGAAAACACAGGTTGAATTTTAAAATATTTACTTACTGTTTTGTTTAGAAGAGAAAATAAGATATTTTGAGTTTATAATCAGTTCCAGGGACTTGTCGTTCAGTTTATGGAATTTGTTTTAAAGAAGTTGGGTTACAGGTACATTTTAAGAAATTGAAGCATTCACTAAGTAGCATGGCAGAACTGAGGGGATGGACATAGTGTAGGATTAACAAAAGGGAAGACCAGTGCTAGTCCTGGTTTAAAAGAAAAATACTACTTTTATTTAAAGTATACTTTAAAATGAGAAGGAAGTTTCTCTTTACAGGAAATGGAAACCATTACAGAAAACTACAGCTGAACAGAGTGCAGACAGTTAATGGATGTTGGGGATCCCAGCCACCATGGATACATGCACATCACAGCTCCTGCATCTATAGCTCAGAGAACATCTCAGAAGAGACCGAGGAAAACTGTAAGACCCAAAATATCACAAAGTCTGCTCTGAAACTGTCTCTCCTAAAAATTTCTGCATAAACAAGCTTAGAAAAATAGCAGCAGCAATAGACATGTTAATTTGGAAGTGGGAAAATTCCACAGGGTCCCACCCCTACATAAAGAAGTACAAGCAATTAATTAATGCTGGGAGAAGAATTAGCTGCTCCAGGGATGAACTCCTCTTAATAGTTATCCAATATGAAGTGCTCATCCAGGAAAGCATAAACACACACACACACACACACACACACACACACACACACACACACACA
>CABHPR010149473.1:0-22384 GCA_902168415.1 Peromyscus melanophrys | reverse complement strand
ACACACACACACACACACACACACACACACACACACACACACACACACCAAACAAAAACAGACTTGGGAGGTTGGATTTATATTAATTGTGTACAATATATGTACATACACACAGGTGTGTGTGTGTGTGCGCACGTCAAATACTAACCAAAAAAGAAGCTATCAGTTTGAGAGTGGAGGATATTGCAGGCATTGGAGGGAGGGTACCAGGAAGGGGATAGAGGAAGAAAAAGGAATGGGAAAGTGATATAATTTTATTTTAGTTTAAAACGTATACAAATAAAAATTAATTTCCCCCAAATGTTAAAATAGTATCTCAAAACAAGATATTTGCACAACCATCTCTAAAGCTGGGGAACAGGGTGGGAAGAATGTAGAGCCTGAAGATAAGGAGAATTCTGTAAGCATGACATACTCACTGTAGTTATGAACTGAAAGCCATGGCCTCCAATATGTCTCCCTTCATGAATGATCCCTCCTTCTGCTATTATTTGCTCACAACATAAAAAAAAAAAAAGAAATTGATTCTGAAATGGAGGATGGAGAGTTCCAGGGAGGGAAAGCTGAAACACTTGCGAAGGTTGCAGAGAAGGCATCCTAGGATGTGTACTGACAGGCATCTGGGTAGAATAGACTGCACCTGAAGGGGATCGTCAGGAAATGTGATCTGGAAAATGTGATCGTCAGGAAAAGTTTGATGACTTTATGCTTGGATACCACTTAAACTTTGTAATTAATGAAATACAATTTCATTAAATTTTATAAAGAAAAAAATAAAGCTATCTGTAACTGCTTATACCAGTCCTGGATAAGGCTGACTTTGTTTTTGTTGTTCTTGTTGTTGTTATTGCTGCTGTTGTTTTTGTTTGGGGGTTGCACTGTGTTTATTTGTTTTTCCTTTTTTTGTCTTTTGTTTGTTTTTTAAAAAGAAAGTAAGACCTAGATATGGAAAGAACTAAACTATTTATTGGCTAGTGATAGATTCTGGGAGAAATTGGTTCTTTATCTTCAGTTCTGAGCCTACCGTAGCTGACCCTGCCAGACTCTAGTGGATAGCTCCAAACCCCTGTTCCCTGAGATGGCCCTGGTTAAACACAGTGGGTCACCAAACAAAACAAGTGTACAAGAATATGACAAAGAGATTTATGGATATAGATAGGAAGAGGAGAAAGAGAAAACATGATGGAAGATGGGTAGGTGGGAAATGTCGGTGTTCACTCTCTCTGTCTCTGTCTCTGTCTCTCTCTCTAAATATATATATATATATATATATATATATATATATATATATATATATATGTGTGTGTGTGTGTGTGTGTGTGTGTGTGTGTGTAAAATCTACTTTTCAAAGAACAAATTCAATTAACAGATTCTAAGAATGAAGCAATCTTTTAAGAAATATACACGTTCACATACAATTATGTAGTATATAAAAGGTATGTGCTATATTTATATGAAATGAACTCTAAAGACATAAGTATTGTGAGTCAAAAAAGAGATATGCCAGTACAAATACATTTTATATGCTATACTTTAAAACTGACTTTAAAATGCAGTATTAAATTCATTCTGGAACTCCCCAAATTAAAAGAATTTAGACTGAAATTCCACAGTAAACAATTAAAATTGAAAATTTCTCATTCAAAGCTGTAAGTTGAGATGTCATGGTGCTTGCAATTTCCACCGAAACTCTCTTGTGTCAATTTGCTGCTGTTTTCATTCTTGTATCTCAAAATGCAAATAGGTAAGGTACATAAAAAAAACCTCTTTGAAGTGGGATAAAAACCAACATTTCTCAGAGCAGATTTTGATTGAAAATAGCTTTTGCTTATTTAACAAAGCACAGTCTTAGAAAGATTTTTTTTTCCTTCAAACCCATTTGGCAATGCTACTTTGAAGAGCAATATTGCAGAAGAAGCTCTTTCTGAGTTGACAATCCGACACTCTCTCCTCACTAAACACTCTACTTTTCATTTCTTGCTGTGACAATGGTGTTAAAATTCCCAAGGTGATACTTAGGCTGCTCTCAAACCCTTCTATTAACTTAGGAGCCTTAAAAATCTTTCTAAGGAAACAAAATTGATAAGGCATTTAAGCTAAAGGAATAGTTTGAATTTCCATTAAATAATGAATGCATCAATACATTTTTGCAGACATGCAATGTTTGTCTAATCCTTTGATGTATTAGAAATTTAGAAATTATTTATAAAGAAAAGACTGGGGTTTAATTTTCCAGATTTTAATGCATATAATAATGTAAACAAGTTGAGACATTGCCAAAATTCAGAGACTGGCAGTCTCTTGCAAAGGGTTCTTGTCCTTTGCCTAGGCTCAAGATGTCTGACCCATCTGTTACTAAGGCACACTATAGGGCATGTGGAGGTCTTTGTGTTCTCAAGGCTACTGTGTCAAATATATTTACTCAATCCTGCAGCCACATCACAATCCCAGAAGGCATAAAGAGTCTTATTGTCTTCCCAGGTCTCTGATCCTTTTCTGAAGCCAATCAATCCAGCACAAATACTATGATGCATTTCTTACCAGATATTTTCAGAGCATATATACCTCAGAGGGTCTTTGGCAATTTTCCACTTGCACTTTGGACTTGAACCCACAAATTGTATGTGCTCTATAATCTGTGTGAGTGAGTTAGGTAACATTTTTTTTCTTTCTTTCTTTTTTTTTTTTTTAAGATGGAAGCAGGACAGGATTTGTATTTTATTTACCAATTAACTGTATTGTTTTTGAAATAACAAATTCCAGCAGCCAATAAAGGAGCACAAACATGGCACATTACAAGGTTTCCTTATCCACAAAATAGAAAATGTAAAAACAGGTGCAAATATCCCTGTCTGAGATAGAAGGAGGTAACATTGGAGGAAATATCACTTGCTAAGCATGGCTCTCTCATGAACATTATCTTATATACTTTACATAAATGAATATATTATATTTTAACAAAAATCTTAAAAGAGAATGCTGTGACATTCACTTACAGAAGAGGAAGCTGAATCAGCAGGGCCAAACCTCAGGTCTCCTGGAAGAGACTCAAGGACAGGGATTAAAACCCAGGCAGTCTGGCTCCATAGTTCATCCTTTTAGCCACTATGCTCATAAGATGCCCCAAATAATGATCAGAATGTTCCTAGAGTAAGCTTGGAAGTGAGATCAATAGCCACCTTGTGTTGCTGAGCCCATGCCACTGGGCCAAAGACCAAATACAAAACACTAATTCTAGAAAATGAAATCATCTGGAGCAGGTGCTACGTTCTTTGTTCTTGAGGCTTCATCTAGAACTGCAGTGCTTTGTCAACAGGCTAGCTAGCTCTGTGAAGTAAGGCAGGAGCAAGGAAAGGAAGGAGATAAATAGAGTGACCACAAAGACCTCAAACCTGGGCATTTGTTTCTCTGTAGGGATGTGTTCCTCACTAGTTTGGCAGAATTTTAATTTTTAAGAAAAATCAATAAGTTTATATTTCCTTTTAAAAAGTATTTATTTATTTTGCCTCCCAATTTTACCACAGTTTCCCCTCTCACCTCTCCTCCCAGTCCTCCCCCCGCTCCCCTTCACCCCCTCCCATCCACTCTTCTTCCTTTTATTCAGAAAAGGGCAGACCTCCTGTAGATAACAAAATATGGCATACCAAGTTGCAGTAAGACTAAACATCTCCCCTCATATTAAGGCTAGGTAAGGCAACCCAATATGAGGACTAGAGTTCGAAAAGCCAGCAAAAGAGTCAGATACAGCCCCAGCTACCACTGTTAGGAGTCTCACAAGAAGACCAAGCTGCACAACTGTCATATATATGCAGAGGGCCAAGGTCAGTCCCATGCAGGCTCCCTGGTTGTCATCTTAGTCTCTGTGAGCCCCTATGAGCCCAGGTTGGTTGACTCTTTGAGTTTTCTGGTAGTGGCCTTGACTCCTCAGGCTCCTACAATCCTTCCTCCCCCTCTCTCACAGGATTCACCGAGCTCTACCTAATGTGTATCTGTGGGTCTCTGCATCTGTTTCCACCAATTGCTTGATGAAGCCTCTCTCCTGACAGGCATTATTACATTGACATTTTTTTTCTTCCAGTCATGTTCCATTCTTTCCTAGGTACCTTGGGGATCCAGCCTCTGGGTTCTGGCACTCCAGGAAGTATTAGGGTAGGCTCACTCATGGGCCTTATGCTGGACCAGTCAGTGGTTGGCCACTACCACCATCTCTGTGCTACACTTACCCCAGCACATTCAATGGGCAGGACAGACTGTAGGTCAACAATTGTGTGGCTAGGTTGGTGTCCCAATACCCCTACTGGAAGTTTTGCCTGGTCACAGGAGATTGCCAGTTCAGGCTATATACAACCTAAGGCTAGAAATCTTAACTGGAGTAATCCTTGTAGATTCCTGGGAGTTTCCCTTGCACCAGCTTTCTTCATGACCCCAAAATGCTACCCCCTTTCCAGTCTCTCTTTTAGTACTCTCCTCTTCCACCATCCCACTTGATCACTTATGTTTCCATCCCTCCCCTCCCCCAGTCCACCCATCAAATCTCTTCTATTTCCCCTTCCCAGGGAGATCCCAGTCTCCTCATTCTTGAGCCCTCCATCTTACTTAGCCTCTCTGGGGCTGTGGATTGTAACCTGGTTATCCTTTACTTTACAGCTAATATCCTCTTATAAGTGAATACATACCATGTTCATCTTTCTGGGTCCTGGTAACCATAGTCAGGAAGATTTTTTGTTTCTAGTTCCATATCTTTGCCAGAAAATTTCATGGTTTCATTGTTTTTAACAGCTGAGTAATATTCAATTGTTTATTTTCTTTATCCGTTCCTTGGTTGAGGCAAATGTAGGTTGTTTCCAGGTTTTGAGTATTACTAATAAGGCTGGTAAGAACATAGTTGAGTAAGTGTCCTTGAAGTATAATTGAGAATCCTTTGGATATATGCACAAAAGTGGTATAGCTGGCTCTTGAGGCAGAATGATTCCCAATTTTCTGAGAAACCACCATATTGATTCCCAAAGTGGCTGTACAAGTTTGCACTCCTACCAGCAATGGAGGAGTGTTCCCTTTGCTACACATCCTCTCCAGCACAAGCTGTCACTGGTGATTTTTTTTTTATTTGTTGGTTTTTTGAGTCAGGGTTTCTCTGTGTCTTTTTTGTGCCTGTCCTGGATCTTGCTCTGTAGTCCAGGCTGGCCTAGTACTCACAGAGATCTTCCTGGCTCTGCCTCTCAAGTGCTGGGATTAAAGTCATGTGCCACTGCTGCTCAGCTTGGTATAAGATGGAATCTCAGAGTATTTTTGATTTACATTTTCCTGATGGCTAAAGATGTTGAACATTTCTTTAAATGTCTTTGGGCCATCTGAGATTCTTCTGTTGATAATTCTCTGTTTAGATCAGTACCCATTTTTAATGGGATTATTTGGTTTTTTGATTAGTTTCTTGAGTTCTTTACATATTTTTTAGATCAGCCATCTGTCAGATATGGGATTGAAGAAGATCTTTTTCCATTCTGTAAGCCACTGCTTTCTCCTATTGTCAGTGTCCTTTGCTTTACAGAAGCTTTTTAGTTTCACCAGGTCTCATTAATTAATTGTTGCTCTCAGTGTCTGTGCTATGGGTGTTCTATTCAGGAAGTGGTCTCCTGTGCCAATGCATTTCCTGCTTCCTCTTCTATCATGTTTGCTATAATCTGAGTTCACTTTGAGGTCCTTGATTCACTTGGACTTAAGTTTTGTGATAGATTTAGATCAATATGCTTTCTTCTACATGCCAACATCCAGTTACATCAGCACCATTTGTTGAAGATGCTTTCTTTTTCCACTGTATAAGTTTTGGTTTCTTTGTCAAAAATCAGGTGTTCGTACATGTGTGGATTTATGTCTGGGTCTTCCATTTGATTCCATTGATTCATCTGTCTGTTTTTATGCAAATACAATGTGGTTTATATAACTGTAGCTCTATAGTAGAGCTTGAGTCCGGGATGGTAATACCTCCAGAAGTTCTTTTATGAAGTTGAGTACTATTTTTTCAATGTCTGTAAAGAATTGTGTTGGGATTTTAATACAGACTGCTTTAAATCTGTAGATTGCTTTTCATAAGATTGCCATTTTTACCATGTTAATCCCACCAATCCATGTACATGGGTGACCTTTCCATCTTCTGTTATTGCCCAATTTCTTTCTTCAAGGACTTGAAATTCTTGTCATATTAGACTTTCACTTGCTTAGCTGAAGCTACACCAAGATATTTTATGTTATTTGAGAGCTATTGGTTATTTGCACATATATGCAGTTCTAGCGCAAAGGATGTGGCAACAGGAGGCTCAGCAGCTCAAGGTCATTTCTGGAAGCAAAGCAAGTCTAAGGGAAGACCGTGTCCAAAAGGAGGAGGACTGGCAGGAGGAGAAGGGGACAGAGAAGGAGCAGAAGGAAAATACAGATCAGAGAAAGGAAAAAATCTTTGGATATCACCTTTTCAAACCAAAATAATAAGTATAAATATAGTTGATAAAGTTATAAATAAAAACCTGCCCTGTAACATGTGTTAAAATTTGGTAGAGCAATGAGTTCTTGGGATACATTTTCAGATATCACAATAAATACAGTATACATTTCAAATGACTTCCTCTCTTCTAATCTTTACATTTAAAAATGTATACAAAATACACTAAATAAATATGTGCCATTTAACATTTTTGAAAATTCTAGGTATCTTAAGGCTAGAGTGAAATGTCATTTCCTCATGATGAAAATCTCCTGGATTATAGAAACATATTCTGTTACCACATGACAGACAAACACTTTTTTTTCAAACAATAGTATTAAAATAATAATAAGCATCATAATATAGGTCAGAAACCCTCTTAAACCTCTGTCATTTTAGATAGTGATTGATTTGACAATAGCCAATGCTTTTCATGATAATAAGTTTATTTACTATGATGCAAAGAAAGTTGGATGCTTTGCTACATTCAGCTCATTGTTCTAAGAGAAGAAAAATTACTATTTTGTGACTGAGTTCTCTAACACTCAATGCCATCATCCTCATTTTTTTCTGTATTAAATCATTAGCCATTGGTCTTTCTAAAAATCCCCTTTTTTCAAACAGAAGAATTTTATGCATCATCTATAAATAATCAAGAATAATTAAGCAAGTGTATCCAGTGGTACTTGTCTCCCAAGATTGGTATATAGAGAGAAGAGCAATTTGGAAAAAAAGAAATTTTCCTACTATAAATTGCCATATAACACAAATTTTAACAAGAATCTCAACAGGAGAGATGTTAATTCCTTCAGGTTTGTTTCTAGAGAAAAACACAAAGAAAAAACATAGCACACTAAACAGACATGCTTCTAACAAATTTCTTTTGAAATCTGAAATTGAAAAACGGAACAGGAAAATTTGAGTATATACACAGAAACGTACATTTTGTACATATCCAAGTGCCAATTATAGAATACAGCAACAGAAATGAGGTTACATCACACTTCTTTCCTTTCTGTTCTATTTTTGTTCAGTGAATATTTAGTTTTCTTTGCTCCCTTGACCCCTCCAATTTTTCATTTCTTTAACACTTTCTCTTTTCAAAATGGGTGAAGAACTAACTGGAGAAGTAAGTAACAAGGGTGATAGTCTGCTGAAGGAATTAGTTTTGATAGATTTTTTTTCCAAATAATATGGATAGTAGTGTATGTGTTTTAGGTACATTAGCTTTGCATTAAATAGAGGGTGTTTAATTTTCAAAGTCAAATACTTTGTATCATGGCTGCTAATTGTTGGTGTTTTGATTTTGGCTTTTTCTTCATTAGAACCACAAATATTTTAACAAGAATAGATATATTATCTTCATTTTAATTTTTTAAGTCTGTCTGTCTATCTGTCTGTCTGTCTGCCTGTCTGTCTATCTCTCAACAGCAGTTTTCTTTGTAGCTCTGACTGTCCTGGAACTCTTTTTGTAGATCAGGATGGCCTCAAACTCAGAGATCCACCTTCTTCTGCCTCCTAAGTACTGGGATTAAAGGTGTGAGCCACCACCACCTGGCTCCCTTTTATCATTTTGTTAGTAGCTAATTGGTTCTTGAATGTTGATAGAAAACAACAACTACAATAGAAACAACGGAGATACGGCATTCATTCCAATCAATGATACTCACAGAGCCTAGACAGATCTTTCGGGCCTATATCTTTTTTTTTAATGTCTCTAGAGAGATTGGGAAATAATTACAGTTAAAAGAAAATCTATAGAGACAATACTCAGTGAACACAAACTTTATAGCTGTTTTTCTTGGTTACAAGTGAAAAATGTTCACATTTATTTGAATAGACAATTTGAAAACAGAAAAGCTAGAAGACTTAGACTAGATTGCCTGCGTTCAGCATGGTATGGTTTAGACTCATTGGGATGTAATATATAAGAGAAGAATAAATCAATAAATGAGCACATAAAATTGCAAGATTGTATTTAGTGGTATACCTGAAAAGGTTTGGAGGTATGAATATGGTCAAAAATATTAACTCCCAAAGTATTAAAATAGTATTTAAATTTTAAAAAAATACAACTATAGATTCAACTTTACCAATACATATGGAAACTCTATTGTTTAACTTTTTTTCTTCAAAAATGGAAAAGACTGTGGATATATTCATAAACTACTCCCCTAAATGGAAATTATGTTATATATCTTACCCATTAGATCTTTGCACATCTCTGCATTGCAGACTATTAAGACTTTCTTGAGTTTGTTATATAATAGACTGTCTTTCTTACTCATTTGAAACAGAAACAGAAAATAAATCCTACTCATTCAGGAAAATTAGAAATGTAATTATGCTGGAAACCAACACAAAAACCCTCACACACATGCACACACACATACAAACACACACATACACACTGGAGAAATAGAACTTCTTAATCTCCTTCTAGGTATAAAATACTGTGATTGGAAGTAGAAGTATCATTAGAACAGAAGCTCCAAAACTTAAGTAATCCTAAATGTCACCAAATGTGGTTTGAAAACTACAAGAATTAGTTACTTAAAATTGAGATGTTACATACATACAACACAGTTAACTAGTGGGAAAGTGCTTTTGTGTAGCCCTCAATGTCTGAAATGGATCAAGCATAGAAGTCACTTAGGAGTTTCAATACCTAGCATGGGCTACTTTGAGGTGAAATATAAGGTGAGATGTGGGGTATAGTGGTATTCTATTTGTACTGAAATGTGATTTTATTTGTATGTTAATAAATAAAGTTGCCTAGGGGTCAGAGCTATTAGCAAGCCATAGCGAAAGCCAGGGCAGTGGTGGTGCACGCCTTTAATCCCAGCACTCGGCAGGCAAAACTAGGTAGATCTCTGTGTGTTCAAGGATACAGCCAGCATTGGAGACACACGCCCTTAATCTCAATACCAACCATAGAAGACTTGGAGGTCTGTACAGAGAGACAGTGACGAGGCAGTCACGTAGTTGGGTTTAGAACCAATGAGAAGGCAGAACAGAACTCTTATTTAAAGTCAAACGCACAGGAAGTAGTCCCTTTCGGAGAGGTCTCTTGGCGGGAGAGGCTAGCTGGCGGAAAGCGGGTAAGACTCTTAGCTCTGACCTCTTTGGCTTTCATCTTTACATTGGCTCTGTGTCTCTTATTTAATAAGGCAGTTGGTTACATCTATAGTGGGGTGTGGGAGAGTGCTGAAAGAGAAGATTGGAAAGGGTATCATTTCAGGGTCAAGTAGAAACCTGGTACAAGGGAATCTGCAAGTATTCCCAGCTGACTCTTAGCAAAAGGGAATACATATCCTTAACTAGCCACCTCCTTTGACCAGGCAAGACTACCAGTGGAGGGATTGGGATCAGGAAACCAACCACATAACCTTTGACCTATCAAGCCTTGTCCATCTCATGGGATATGGGATGTGCTGGGAGAAGGGTGGGACAGATTGTGGGAGTGGCTAATTAATGACTGATCCAGTCTAAATCCCATGCCGTGAGAGTCAATCCATCCCTGCCACTGCCTGGAACGCCAGGACCCAGAGGCTGTATGTATGGCCCAGACACCTACATGGAACCAAACAAGACTGGGGAAAAAACCAATCTGACAATATAATGATGCCTAATGGTGTTCTACCATACCCATAGATTGTTGCCTAGCCCAATAGCCATCAGAGAGGCTTCATCCAGCAACTGGTGGCAACAGATTCAGAGACCCACTGCCAAACATTAGGTGGAGATCAGGGAATCCTGCTGAAGAGAGGGAGGAAGGATTGTAGAAGCCAGAGGTATTAAGGATATCACATAAAAACCTACAGAATAAACTAACCTAGGCTCATACGAACTCACAGTCACTGAACCGACAACCAGGAAAGCTGCATTGGACTGACCTAGGCCCTCTGCATACATGTGACAGTTGTGTAGCTTGGTCTTTTTGTGGGACTTCTAACATTGGGGGCAGGGACTGTCTGACTCTGTCTGCTCACTTTTGGGACCCTGTTCCTCATACTGGATTGCCTTGCCCAGCCTTAATATATATAAGGCGAGGTACTTAGTCTTACTACAACTTGATATGCCATATTTTGTTGACATCCATGGGATGACTGCCCATTTCTGAATAGAAATGGAGAAGGAATGGAGTGGGGGCAGAGTAGATGTGGGGGGAGGGACTTGGAGGAAAGGAGGGAGGGGAAACTGTGTTTGGCATGTAAAATTAATTAATTAATTAATTAAAAATTTTGAAATAAATGTTGGAAAGGTTTTGTCTCCGCACTTCTCTGCAGATTTTTTTTTTTCAATTCACAATTGCTTGGATAATAGAGCATCCTGTGGAAGGGTTGAATGGTATTCTTTTAGACATGCACTTCTTTACCTGATACATTAGAAATCATATGGTCTGAGCAGGAAGTGCAAGCATAGGAGCATAGAGACTGGCCTTCCTGGATGGCTTTCATAACACACAGACTAAGGAATTTGAAAACAAACAGAAGACATGTTATCAAACATGCAAGGTTTATGGAAAGTCATTAAATTAATTTACAAATTTTTATGCCTATAAATTTGAAAGGATATGTCATTCACTGGCACATGTGTTTAAGGCTTGGTCAGAAGAATATCGCAATGCTGGAGTTTGGAACTTTTATAAGGTAGGATGCTTCCAACTATGAGGCAGTTAGGTTGGGGAAAAGTTCTAGAAGGGCAGGTTGGAATGTAGGACATACCATGTATCTGGACTCACTGAACACAAGGCTGAGAAGATTTCACTTCCACTGTGTTTGTCCACATGGATGGTCATCTCGATGGGATTTATAATCCCCATGGACACCATTCTTTGGAGATTTATGTAAAGTATTTTATACAGAAATTTAAGTGAGATGGAAATAGCCCCTTGAAAAGTGTTCACCATTCCATTGGCTGTTTCCTCAGCATGAATGAAAAAGAGAAAAGAGGTGACCAGCTCCACTCATTGCTCTCTGATCCCTGACAGGGCATGTTATGGCATCAGTTAGGCCATGCTCCTACAGCCATGTCTCTCCACCAAACGGACTATAATACAAAACATCAGACAAAATAAACCTTTCCTTCAGCTAAAAAACAAAGTGAAGACTTATCATTGAAACACCGTTCAATAGAACATCAATCATCCTGTTTAACGTTTTTTTGTTTGTTTGTATTGGCTGCTCTTCACATTGCCAGTTCTGTTCCTTAGATACCTATACTTTTCAATGCACATGTCATTTATTTAATGAAATAGAGTAAGCTTCCTCACAGGTACAGCTCCTTTGAATCTAAAGCTGAAATGTGAGTGCGTTATTGACTAAAGAAATGGACTGGATGTAAATTAGGACAAAGACTAGTGATTGTAACACTGCAAGATTCTAGGTAATTTTTATGGCAAACGGTGTAGTAATTTCACCTATCTTATGGAGTAGTCAAGAGATAAAACCTTTTAAAATTGTCAATCATCATACATAATTTATTCAATATACATCTTTTATTAATTATACTAGCTTTAAAAGTAAAACTATTTATAAAGTATTATGTGTCGATTTTAGTGTACAATTTGATGACTATACTCACACACACACATACAACACTAACACATATGTATCTACCCTTGGAATGAAAAGTCTACCCAATATACAAAAATGTTCATAATCCCAGAAAGTTCCATGGTGTTTCTTCCTATACATCTTAACCACTTCTTGACAGATCGATTTTCCACTTTAATGATACAGATTTGTTTTCCAGTTTCTTGACCATATTATAAACAGAATCACTTAATGTGGTGGTATTGTGTTCCAAAATATTGTGTACACTAATAAACTTATCTGGGGTCAGAGACAGAACAGCCACAATGTTAGACATGAGGATAGGCAGTGGTAGCATACGCCTTTAATCCTAGCATTCCAGAGACAGAAATTCATCTGGATCTCTGTGAGTTCAAGGCCACATTGGAAACGGCCAGGCATGGTGACCCACACCTTTAATCCCAGGGAGTGGTGGTAGAAAGCAGAAAGGTATATAAGGCGTGAGGACCAGAAACTGGAAGCATTTGCCCTGGAGAGGCATTTGGCCTGGAGAAGCATTTGGCCTGGTTAAGCTTTCAGGCTTCTAGCAGCAGTTCAGCTGAGACCCATTCTGGATGAGGGCTCGGGGCATCCAGTCTGAGGAAACAAGACCAGCTGAGGATCCAGCAAGGTGAGATAGCTGTGGCTTATTCTGTCTCTCTGACCTTCCAGTGTTCACCCCAATAACTGGCTCAGGTTTGATTTTATTAATAAGAACTTTTAAGATTTCTGCTACAACTTAATGTCATCTTTCATGTCTGGCTTTCTTTACTCAATGTACTTATAAAATTATGTATGCTGTTATGTTTCATTGATCCATCATTTATTAATGAATCTCAGGTGATGTTAAAATGTATTCATAGTTCTGAACATGGTGTACATACAGTAAGTGGACAGGTAAATAGGTTTGGAAGAAGTTTACTAGCCTTAACTCTTAGACAAATTAAAAAATAATTTTCAAAATTACTAAAAAAAAGTCTGTGTTTTTTTCTGGTCATCTGAAGTAAACCATTCTAATTTTGGACAATGGGGATGAAACTACTATAATGTAAATCTCATAGTCAAAAATAGTTGAGTTCTTAGTTATTTTTTTAAGTTACAATTGCATGTGTATTGGTTTATTGTGTGATGGCATTCACACAGAGACTATGTTGTATATATGGAGGTCAGAGCATCATTTTTCCTAATCTGAATCTATTCTATCCTTCTACAATATTGGTTCCAGGGATTAAAATCAGATAAGTGAGTTTGGCCAGAAGTGCCCTTTACAAGCTGAACAATCTCACTAGCCCTTCTATTTTATTGCTGTTTTTGTTTGTTTTCTTATCATAATAGTTGTGATAATCAGCTTTGCATGATATATATAGACAGTTGACTTGTGCTGCTATGTAGTATGAATATATCATTTACAGCATCTTGGAGTTTATAAAATGTCACAACTCTTTCAAAAATGTTTTCTTGTGTCTTTCAATTATGCAATATTTTAGTAGCTAATTAAGTCAGCCTTTTCTAAAGTCAAGTTTTTATAAATTTTTAAAATTAGCACAAATATGCAGATCAGTCCATTTTGTCACACGACAGTATTTTGTTGACTATTGATAATGTGCTTAAATCTGAAATGTGTAAGGTAGTGTCTGTGTCCAGCCTTCATATTTTAAGATTAATACTTCAGTTAAAATTTGTTTATTAACTAGATTTTATTCCCCATCTAGTGCCCACTTGTTTACAATTCCATGGCATTCCCTTTTCTTATCCTATGAATTAAATAAAGAAATTTGTAAGATTTCTAATACATCCCATGTGTCTTTCTCTTTTTGTGTACTCCTCTTCCATTTAATTCTCACTAATTTCTAGACCATGATTAAATGGTAGATATCATTCTATTCATGTGTGTGTGTGAGAAGTGTGTGTGCATAAATAGTATGTCTTCATTTTTATTAATGAATTAATAAAATATTGAATAAAATAATGAATTAAAATATTGATTTTGAAAAGACAGTTGTACCTTCCTTGAGTTATTTCTTTAGTCTCAGAATGATTAGTATTGCACAACCTGAGATTTTGCACATTTGATAGCCAGTTGGTATGGTTTTATTATATTTAAGATTCTTTCAATGTAGCTTGAAGAATATGAGCTTTGCACACGCAAGCAAACAAACAAGTCCCATGTGTAGACATGAGTGATTATTTGTTTTATTTTACCTCATAGTAATCAAACAAAACAGAACTGTGTAATGGAACAAAACCAATAACTATAAATAAAATCACACAATACAATTACAAGGACATAGAGATTGTAGCTCAAGAAAAGATACTACTTATGTATAGAACTACTGTAACTACTATGAGGGTGGGAGAACCATTTTTTTCTCTTAAAAAACAACTTATTAGACTTACATTTTCTTTACTTGTTGAAATGCTATTTGTTAGTTTCAGTTAAATGGTCACCTTGAGAGGTCTGCTAACAGCATGTTTATAGTAAGTAATAATATATGCTTCATTTAAATTTGACTTAAAATTTAAGAGAAAAAAATCACTGAAAGGTGCATTTCTGGGTTGTGAAATTGCAACTCATCTATTTAATCCTTTGGCTGAAGAGAAGCAAACAAGAGATAAATAGTTTTTTAATTAGTGTCAAAATGGAAATGAACTGGAAAGTTGATAATGAGCATTGGAAGAAATACCTTCAACAAACTCTACAAATGGGGAAACTTGATAGAAAACAACCTAGATTCAAACATTTCTTCTTTCTAAGAAAATAATGAAGTGTATACAATTATGGTGAGATTTCTTGCAAAGTCAGATGATGACATGGATTTGAGAAACAATGCTTTATATAGGGCTTTACTGAAACTTCATTCAATGGAGTTTCTAGGTCATCCACAAAGCAAAATTATGTGGAATAAAGTTCACAAGTCACAAGAAGGAGGAAAAATTGTATATAAGTAGGAAAATTGTTTTATGCAAAGTTTCAGTGAAACATTTGAACTAGTTTATAAACAAGTTCATTTGCTCTAATGATATAATGAAGACTCTAAAATGTAACAGTTTAATTATTGTATATAATTATAGTACAGTTATAAGTGACTATCTTTGAGAAAAATTGTTTGTATTAAAATTATAATTTTTGTCCCTATTTTCCTAGAAGACACAAAAAGCAAATAGAAATATAATATTTAGAAATCATTGATTAAATATAGGAGTTGGAAATATTCAAAGATGAAAAATGTGAAAAAAAAACATTAACTGCTAGATGAGAAACCAAGTCCATAACAAACCCAAAGACTTATGCACAGTAAAGAAAATGGTCCATAGAGCAAATATCTAAGCAATCCTAAAGAATGAAATGTTAGTTTTGTAAGGTGTGACTTATACATCTGACAACAGTTGATTTGAGAACATATGAGTACTTTAAAAACATAGGCAAAAAGCAAATATCAGAGAGGATGTTATTTCCTAGACATGAAGAATCTACAGGAAATAATCTCAGAATTTGAGAGAGGATAGAGAATACCAGAAAGAGAGAGGTTTGAGATGGGGAAATTTTAAGAAATAATAAGTTTCAGGATGATAAATCTAAACAGACATTTTGCAGATGAAACCATAAGCATACAGATGCCCAGAAGAAGAAAGACAGATAACATTAGTAAATATCAGAAAGATGCTATTCAAACAGTTAGCTGTATCACCCATGCTTGCCAGTTGCCTTTCTTTTTTTATTAAGAAATTTTTTATTCTTTTCACATACCAATCACAGATCCCCTTTCCCCTCCTCCCACCCCTCCCCCTCCAACCAACCCCCCATTTCCTCCTACAAGAAGGTAAAGCCTGCCATGGGAAGTCAGCAGAGCCTGCTACATACAGTAGAGGCAGATTCAAGCCCTTTTCCCTGCCTCAAGGCTATGCAAGGTGTCCCATGATAGGTAGTGGGTTCCAAAAAGCCAGCTCATGCACCAGGGATGGATCCTGATCCTACTATCAGAGGACCCCTTAAGGAGACCAAGCTACACAACTGTCTTGCTTATGTAGAGAGCCTAGTCCAGTCTCATGGAGGCTCCACAGGTGTTGGTCTAAATTTCATATGTTCCCACTGGTTTGGTTTGGTTGTCTCTGTAGGTTTCCCCATCATGATCTTGATGCCCTTGCTCATAGAATCCCTCTTCTCTCTCTTCAACTGGACTCCTAGAGCTCGGTCTGGTATTTAGCTGTGAATCTCTGCATCTGCTTCCATCAGTTACTGGATGAAGGCTCTATGATGACGGTTAGAGTGTTCACCAATCTGATTACTGGAGTAGGCCAGTTCAGGCATCCTCTCCACTATTGCTTGTAGTCTAAGCTGGGGTCATCCTTTTGGATTCCTGGGAACTTTCCTAGCACCCAGTTTCTCCCTGTCCCCATGATGTTTCCCTCTATCATGGTGTCTCTTTCATTGCTCTCCCACTCCACCCCTGAAAATGACTAAAGTTAACCATTTCTTTAGAGAATGTAGATGGCAAGGAATTCTTATAAACTGTTGATGAGATGGTAAATTAGGATAGCGATTATGGAAAACAGTATGATGGTCCTTCAGAAGTAATAAAAAATAATTGTTGTGTGGTCCAGTAATTCCACTCACAAAAATACATCCATAGCAAACAAAATTTGTTCATTGAATTCACATTATTGTTCCCATGATGACTGCAACCGTATTTAACTAGTCAAGAAATAAGGGAAACAGTAGGTGTGAATGACCTGCTGAAGAGATAAAAGAAATACAATGAAATAATATTCAACAATAGAAATGAAATTCTGCTATGTACAACAATATGTACATAATTACAGGTCCTTTGGTAAATGAAACAGACCAAGAATAAGTATCAAGTGATTTCTTGGATATGAGGAACCTTTTGTAGAATTTGGAAGTAGGGTGGTGATTTCCAGAAGCAAAGAAGTACTGACAGAGGGAGAAAAGTGGGAAAGTGATTAATAGGTTTTGTGAGGCTTCCTGTTATTTGTTAATTTGACAATGTAGGATCTTCTGGGAGATGGGCTGCTGAGCAAGTCTGTGGGGGGATTATATTGATTGTGGTTTAATTGAGGTGGAAAGACCCTTCCACTGCGGGCAAGACTATTTTCTGGACAGAGTATACTGGAGTATATAAGCTAGAGAAGCTCAGTTGAACACTAGCATGCATTCATCATTGCTTCCTTACCATGGATCCACCATTGTGATACTGGCTAATGAGAGCTCCTGTTACTCTGACACTCTATTTCCCCACAGATGATAGAGCCTAACTTTGAACTGTGAGCTGAAATACACCTTCTCTCTCTTAAGTTGCTTATTTTGGATGATAGTCTGATAGCAACAGGTAAAGAAATTAAGACAGGTTTTTAATTGCAGGTTGATGGAGTAAGACTGAACAGTAATATGGCTATTGGTAATGATAAAGTACTATGCAGTCCAAAAAACTGAAAAGCATGATTTAGAATGTTTTCAGTGTAAGGAAACAAGAAGTGTCAGAGTAGATGTACTAGCTGCCCTGAGTTTAAAACTGTGTAATTAAACATCACATGCTTCCTAAATATGCATAAGTATTACATGTCTCAATTAAAATTATTTAAATTAAAATTTTAATTGTAGTAGAAAACAATTTTTATCCTAATTTTTTTTGTAGTGTGTTTGTATGTTTGATACAGGATCTTACTGTGTAGTCCAAACCGATCCTGCATATATTACCCTACAATCTCCACCTCCCAATTCCTGGGATTTTTAGGTTTCTGCCATTGTGAAATGGTGTGGCTGTACAAATATTTCTTAGCCTTGGTTCCAGTACATAGGTTCATTATATATGGATGTTTCTAATTCATTTTTGTACATTTTTATTCAAAGTTCAGTTGCTGAAGATTTTTAAGAAGTAAATAGATTTCTCACTAAAAGTACACACAAAACCCAACAGAAGTAACATGGGTGAACAGAAAATTATTTGCTACAAAAGAATTAATAGCAATCCTGCTTTCACACATTGGTCCATGCAGTTGACGTATTTGTTGCATGGCTTCCAGGAACCATACTCAAAGGCTTGAGTGTCTGCTGAGATGCTCACTGTGTCTGAAGACTGCATCTTCCTCATGGGTTTGCTTGAGGCTGTGACAGGAATTCCCATCTTAAGGTGGATTCCCACAGGAGAGGATCCTGGGAAATGAGTGGACTTCCAAGCACATGAAGATGGCAGATGAAGAACTGGAGAGGAAGAGTTAGGTGTTGGGGGAAGACAGTGGTCCTGAGAGGATGGTGACTATGACAGCCATCCTGCAGTAAGGACTACCAGTCTGCCTAGTGGGACTTTCTCCTTGTGGTTCCAGAGATGGGGCAGAAGAGGGCAAAGGAGTGTATGTGAACAGATGCTCTCTAGTGCAGGGTGTGCTGTACAGAACCCCAAGGACACTCATTTGATGTGAGAATCCTTTGGGGGGAATTCTTTGGTTCAGAGATGACAAAAAAAAAACCCATCCCAGACATTCATTCAATTAAAGAGTCACACCAACACAGGAGTCTTGTAGCAACAGGTTATCCAATACTCCTACTTCCCTGGGATGCATGGCTGTTTGGAAATCCCAGGGAGGTAGGTTTCAAGTCAATGGACAGAGAAGGAATAGGTCAGAAGTTTCACATGAGAAATCCTCTCTACATATATAATCAAGCAGAGGAGGCATCATAAAAAATACTTAATCATAGGAGCATCAGCTAAGAGTGGAGACCTGGGATCTGAATTAACTGTGTTACTGAATTAACTAACAAGATGCTGTGTGGTCACTTCCTTTTTGGGTCCTCCCTTTTCATGGACTTTAGTAGTTTATATTTTCTCCTCTAAACATTTTTCTTTTGTTATCCATGATATTTTCATGAAATAAAAGTGAACACCATAGGAAATATTTAAAAAAAAAGAAATCCTGCTTTCAAAACAAGAAATAAGATCAACTACAGTATTTAAGTCACAGTGTGAATTCTAAGTTTTCTAAACTATAGAATGGAAATTTGAAAAAATAAAATAGATAGAAGGATTCTATTAATTATATTAGTTAGGATTCTATAAAAAAAACCCTAAGAATTTCATTTAACAAAACATAAGGGAATTCAGGTAGAAGACTTGAGACAATAAGACATTTAACACAATGTGTAGTATGTAGTGATCACTTGTGTGACACACTGTGGATCAGAACAAAAGAGCTTAAATGAAGCTTTAATATTTGTGAAAGTATAAAATATATAGAACAAATCAACATCGTGAATATGTTTTACTTAAAAATTAATGTGATTATGTTCTATAATAATCAAATCCTTATGAATATTTCTAATTTTTGAGATTTGAGAGACAAAATTATTCTTCCTTCCTGTGCTGGAATATAATTAATCTCATGAATTAAATAATAATCAAACACAATGTCTCATTTATATATATAATGAAGGGTAGCTATTTTGCTGAAATAGGAAAACATGGATGGAATTGGAGTATGGATTTGTGCTGTGTGCATGCATGTGCATATGTGTGTCTGTATGTGTGTGTGAGTGTGTATGTGTATGTTTGGATATTTCTGTTTCACTTTCACAAGAATTGAAGTATCTATTAGTTACGTACGTGAAACAGAAAGGAGACTCTTGGATATAAAGATCTCAGGCTGGATGATAGAAAAGGAGATACCTCCCTGAATTTGTGAGTCTTTGGTACACACTTAGTTATTTTAAACATTGTAATTAAGTGAATGATAAAAAAATGGAAGGACTCTCAGAAAATGAGACTAAAGGCATTCATAAATTAAAACTATGGTATAGAGAAATTCCTCGTGTGTAAAACTAGAGTATGTCCGGAAGTCCTTGGTGACTCCAATGACTACAACATCTATTAAGCCATAGAGCTGAAGTCTAGATGAGGGAGATGAAGGTAGAAGTAATGAAAACTTAAAAATAAATTCATCATTATATCAATTAACTTCTTTAAGGAGCTTCACTGTAACCTGAAGTTAGTGTGTGAATAGTGAGAGGAAGGATTTTGGCTTACATATTGAAACTGAGTAAGAGGTCCCATTGATTGATTGTTTCTCTCAGTGTCTGAGCTACTGGTGTTATATTTAGGAAGTGATGTCCTATGCTAATGTGTTCAAGACTACTTCCTACTTTCTCTTCTAGCAGGTTCAGAGTAACTGGATTTATGTTGAGGTCTTTGATCCACTTGGACTTAAGTTTTGTGCACAGTGACAGATAAGGATCTATTTGCAGCCTTCTACAGGTTGATATCCAGTTATGCCAGCACCATTTGTTGAAGATGTTTTCTTTTTTCCATTGTACACTTTTGGCTTCTTTGTCAAAAATTATATGTTCATAGGTGTGTGAATTAATGTCAGGGTGGTGGCACACGCCTTTCATCCCAGCACTTGGGAGGCAGAGCCAGGCGGATCTCTGTGAGTTTGAGGCCAGCCTGGACTACCAAGTGAGTTCCAGGAGATTCGCAAAGCTACACAGAGAAACCCTGTCTCGAAAAACCAAAAAATAAAAAATAAAAAATAAAAAAAATTATATGTTCATAGGTGTGCGGATTAATGTCAGGGTCTTCAGTTTGATTCAATGGAATCGTCAATGGTCCACATGTCGGTTTTTATGCCAGTACCAAGCTGTTTTTATTACTGTAGCTCTATAGGAGAGCTTGAAGTCAGGGATCGTGATGCCTCCAGAGGTTGTTTTATTGTACAGGATTCTTTTGGCTATCCAGGGATTTTTGTTTTTCCATATGAAGTTGAGTATTATTCTTTCCAGGTCTGTGAAGAATTGTGTTGATATTTTGATGGAGATTTCATTGAATCTGTAGATTGCTTTTGGTAAGATTGCCATTTTTACTATGACATCATGAGGTTTGCAGGCAAATGGATGGATCTAGAAAAAATCACCCTGAGTGAGGTAACCCAGACTCAGAAAGACAAACACGGTATGTACTCACTCATAGGAGGATACTAGATGTGGAACAAGGATGACTGGACTGCTACTCACAACACCAGGGAGGCTACCTGGAAAATGGGACCCCAAGAAAGACATGGGGATCGCCCAATGACGGAGAAATGGATGAGATCCACATGAACAGCCTGGACGTGAGTGGGGGTAATGAAGGGCGAGGGTCAAGGGAAAGAGAGCTTGGGGGAGCAGGAGACCCCAGCTGGATCAAGAACAGAGAGGGAGAACAAGGAATAGGAGACCATGGTAAATGAAGACCACGTGAGAATAGAAAGAAGCAAAGTGCTAGAGAGGCCCACAGAAATCCACAAAGATACCCCCACAATAGACTGCTGGCAATGGTCGAGAGACAGCCCAAAATGACCTACTCTAGTGATAGGATGGCCAAACACCCTAATTGTTGTGCTAGAAACCCCATCCAATGACTGAGGGAACTGGATGCAGAGATCCACGGCCAGGCCCCGGGTGGAGCTCCGGGAGTCCAATTGGTGAGAAAGAGGAGGGTTTATATGAGCAAGAATTGTTGAGACCAAGGTTGGATAAATAGCCAAATGAATGGAAACACATGAACTATGAACCAGTGGCTGAGGGGCCCCTAACTGGATCAGACCCTCTGAATGGGTGAGACAGTTGATTGGCTTGATCTGTTTGGGAAGCATCCAGGCAGTTGGACCGGGTTCTGTGCTCAGTGCATGAGTTGGCTGTTTGAAACCTGGGGCTTATGCAGGGACACTTGGCTCAGCCTGGGAGGAGGGGACTGGACCTGCTTTGACTGAATCTACCAGGTTGATCTCAATCCTCAGGGAGTATTTGCCCTGGAGGAGATAGGAATGGGGGGTGGCCTGGGGGGAAGGGGAGGGCGGCAGCAGGGGGGAGAACAAAGGAATCCGTGGTTGATATGTAGAATTAAATCATATTGTAAAATAAAATTAAAAAAAAAGAAATTTGACTTGTGAAAGCATAAAAAAAAAGAAAGAAACTGAGTAAGAATAAACTGCCTTCCTAAGTTGGCAGAAACCAGCCAGGAGAATTATTAATGATAATGTGGAAGAAAATGGATCCAATTAGGGGCAAATAGATTTCAGAAAGGTAAGAAGTGATGGAGTTCTTAGCAACATGAGTAAAATTTGTAAAGAAAAAGATGAAAATATGAATGAATATTAACACTTGAATTAGTAAGGATTTTAGAAATGTAACAATAATTTTAAGATAAGCTTTTTTCTGTACTAAAATATTGAGAGTGAGCCAGCATTTAATTAGAGAGAACATTAAGCAGACAATATGTATCTACACATATTGGTCCTTTCAGAATGACGCAATGCATACCGCTATAGGCTTGTCATCCTCTAAGTA
>CABHPR010149472.1:14288-24797 GCA_902168415.1 Peromyscus melanophrys | reverse complement strand
CACACAGGAAGTCCACATTTCCCAGCTTCCTTTGCAGGTAGAATGAGGCCATGTGAAGAGGTCTGGGCCAGTTGGGTGTCAGCAGAAGTGACATATCAAATATTCCTTGCAGTTCTGTTTGGACTTTAAAGAAAGGATTCAGTAGAGGAGACAGGAGATCCTAGGAGATGGCAGAGCAGGGAAGGAGTCAGTGCTGAGGACCGCTGCCCAGGACAGCCACTCATGGTGCTGTGTTAGCCATCGGGGTTTGGGGAGCCGCTTGTCAGGGAAACTTAGTACTTTGTTAGTGACCTGGGTAGTGGCACACATCAGTTGTCCTTCCCCAACACCTCTACGACACACCGCCGCCGCCGTCATCTTGGTTGTTTTAGGTGTCTATACGTTCTTCATAAGCAAACAGCTTGGTGTGCCTCCCAGACGAAGTGGGTTCTGAAAATAGCCAAGGGAGAAACAGCTTTGCCGGGTGACAGCTATGTAGAGTGTACTTGGCCAGCAGCATTCCATCACCGGCAACTTACTTTAGAGGGGGCGTGGACCGTTTGGATTCATCACCGAAATGAGCCAATGCAGAATAACTGGGGCACAGAGCGCTTGTCAGCTCTCTCTCACAGTGACAGCACGCCTGAGACTTATTATGCAGGGACTTATTATAAGAGAAGACAGTGTTTATTTGGGCAGATACTCGCACAGGTTTGTGCTTCTTAGCCTGTGATGAAGTCGCACATCAGGGTCAGGAACACGTGGTAGAGCAAAGATGGGTTCAGTGCAGCTAGGAATGGAAAGCAAGAGACATGAAGGGGCCAAGACCTTGATTTCCCCATTAAAGAAATGCCCGCTTCAGCTAGGATTTCTATTACTCTGATAAAACACCATGACCAAAACAAGCTGTGGAGGAAAAGGTTTATTTCCTCTTACAGTCTGTAGTCTATCATCCAGGGAAGTCAGGGCAGGAGCTCAAAGCAGGAACCTGGAGGCAGGACCTGAAGCAGGAGGCTGTGTTCTTCTTGGCTTGCTCCGTTGGCTTTCTTATAAACTCTAGGACCACCTGCCAAGGAGTGGCACTACTCACAATGAGCTGGGCCCTCCCGCATCAATCATTAATTAAAAAAAACAAACACACACACACACACACACACACACACACACACACACACACACACACACAAAACACTCCACAGGCCAATCTAGTTGGGGCATTTTCCCAAATGAGGCTCCCCTTTCCCAAATGACTCAGGCTTGTGTCAAGTTGACTTAACACTGGCCACCAGGGCCCCATTGATCTAATTTCCCCACTTTCTAAAGGTACCATCATATCCTAATGCAGTGGTTCTCAACCTTCCTATTGCTGCAGCCCTTTAATACAGTTCCTCAAGGTGTGGTGACCCCCACCATAAAATTATTTTCGATGCTACTTCATAACTGTAATTTTGTTATTTATTTATATTAATATAAATAATATATATTTATATTAAGAATTATAATGTAAATATCTGATATGCAGGATGGTGTTAGGTGACCCAGAGGGGTTGCAACCCATAGGTTGAGAACCACAGTTCTAATGGCACCCTAGGCCGAGCACCAAAGCTTCAACACATGCATTTGCAGGGCATGGTCAAGATCCACACTACAGAACACAGCAATGGATCTAAACTCAGTCTCTAAAATGCCACCACCATTACCCTGACTCCTTTACCTGGAGGACAGCTGGAGTAAGAGGCATCCAGCAGCTATTTCTTGACCTGAGAAAATAAATGGATCCCTTCCTCTTCTCTATTCCAGGAGCATTTTCTCTTCCCGGAATACATTTTTTCTTCATCTCCCACCGTTGACTCTCAGCCCAATTCCAAAGTTGGGCCAAACACATCTTCTCTAGGAACCTGCCTCCCACACCCCCTCAGGCCATATCTAGGGGGAATTACCACTCCTCTTTCCCCGCCAGAGCCCACTATTCCTCTCCCCTGGCAGAGAACCAGTCACCAGTCACCTCATGTGATCTTCGCATGGGCTCAGCCTCACAGTACGCAGCCAGACAGTTCCCCTCTGAGACCTGTCTGCATAACTAAAACACAGCAGCAGGGGCCCAGGCAGCTGAGAAGGTCGGGGAGGTGGAGGTGGTAATGAGGGACACATTCCTATCTTTGCTTTCTTTATTTTGATCAAAGTGAGAATAGTTTTAGGCTTTTCTGTGCTGTTTGGTTATCTATTTTGCAAATCAACACGTGTTCATTAAACACCAGGGAAGGACAGTTGCAACCAAAAGAAAAGAAAGAATTGAACTCCAAGAATCCATGTGACCCAGAGCCTGGCAATAGCTCTCTGGAGCAGGCTGGACCTCACTGAGATGAGAGGTGGCACCTAAGGCTAGGCTGATATGCCTGTCCCACGGGGCCTCCTTGGTCACACTCTTTCTTTTCTTTTTTCCCTGAGACAGGGTTTTTCTGTGTAACAGCTTTGGCTGTCTTGGATCTCACTCTGTAGCCCAGGCTGGCCTCGGACTCACAGAGCTCCGCCTGCTTCTGTCTCCCGAATGCTGGGATTAAAGACCGCCTGGCTTTTTTTTTTTTTTTTTTTTTTTTTTAAGATTTATTTGGTTATTATGTATACACCAGAAGAGGGCACCAGATCTTATTACAGATGGTTGTGAGCCACCATGTGGTTGCTGGGAATTGAACTCAGGACCTCTGGAAGAACAGTCAGTGCTCTTAACCTCTAAGCCATTTCTCCAGCCCCCCGCCTGGCTTTTGTTACACTCTTTCAATCCGTGTGTACAAAGCTGTGAATTTTAAAAACAACTTCTTCTTGTGAATTATACTTCTGGATAGAAGACTTCAGAAGGTCACAAAACTAAAGCAAGCCGATTTCTCTACATCTTCAGAGAGTCATTTTAGGACATTCTTTCAGGTCTCCAGAAGTTGTCAAGATGAGTTAACCCAGAACAACATAAACTCGATTGGTGGAGATTTGTGGAAGGAAAACGTGTCCCTACATTAAACAATTAGTCCACGTTATTGCTATTTTTAAGCACAACAGAAATAAAAGCCAGGGGAGCCTTTTACAGGAGAGCCCTCTTTATCACACAGCACTGAAGATTTCTTCTCTGTGTGCGTGCGTGCGTGCGCGTGTGCACATGAGTGCGTGTGTTTCCGAGTGTGTGTACACATGCACGTGGGCGCATGTGTATATGCAGGTGCACAAGCGTGTGGAAGCCAGAGGTCACCCCGAGCACTGTTCTTCAGGAGCTGTGCAGTCCCTGGGACCTGGGACTCTCGGATGACGTTACGCTGACTGGACAGCCAACCCCAGAGGTCATGCCTGGCTTTCCCAGGGGCTCCGAGGATCAGATTCTGCAGCAACGTTTTACCACCCAGGTTCTCACCCAAGCCCTGGTGCTTTCTTCCGAAATGATCTCAGTGTAATCCCTCCAAACCTTTGTAAGGTAGAGCCTAGTTCTCTCCAGTGACCCGAAGAAAGGGGAAAACCCTGAAACGTCGTTTTCAAGAATACGTCTGTAATCTGGATAGATCTGTGATGGATCCTGACTATAAAATTATAATGGTATTTACGAGGACTGAAGGAAAAACCCTTCCCTTCTGAGATGAGGCAACTGAAAGGCAGTTAAAACAGAATCTATACAAATGAGCACCCACTGTCCTCTCCCATGACTAAAAAGGCTTGGAGGGGCTGCATACAGTTGCCTAAAGAGAGAACTCAGTTATTTGAAAGTCTAATTTCTTTGTAAAAGTTAATGTTGCTGCCTACAGTCTACAACAGAACTCCAGGCCTCAACGAGACATTCCAGTCTGTGGCCTCTCCTCATCCCTGGCACCGGCCTCTTACAGGTGACCAGTTGGACTCTGTGCCAGCCTTTCCAGGACTCGCCTCCTTGTGAAACAGCAGTCTGTGGTGCTTGAGTTACCTCTTTTACTCATTGTCCCTATAAGTCCCCATGCCCCTCCATCAAATTTCTAGTTAAATCAATATTCAAAGTTTCCTGTACCACCTTCATGTAAACATTCACTGCTGAGCTAAAGCGTTCTGTTTCTCGTGGAATTTGTTTTCCCTAGAGCGGTAATCGCATTTCTTGAAGTTTGCTCAGTTTTCTGAGTCTCTATCACTAAATGCTCCCAATACAGGCATCAGTAGCCCGTGGTTCCCACTTTCTCCTCGGGAACAGCCATTCTGTTACTATATATGTAACTATACAAATCCTGTGCTTGAGGGAATATTTCTACAGAACAGATTCATAGAAATTGATAAGCTCAAGACTTGTGAATAATTTATTTTATTTTCCTAGTGTGTGTGTGTGTGTGTGTGTGTGTGTGTGTGTGTGTGTGTGTGTGTGTGTATGAGAGGGGGGCATAAGATGCAAACATGAGTTTGGGTGTTGGTCCTTGCTTTTCCACTTTGTCTGAGATGGACCCTTGGTGGCTGGGTAAACCAGGCTAGCCCTCAAGTTTCTGGAGGCTCTCTCGTCTCCACTTCCCGTTTCCTGTAAGCATGCTAGGATGGCAGAGCCTTGCGCTACTGTTTCTGACTTTTAGACACAGAGAGTGTTTTTACACACTGCGTCATCTCCTTAGCCCCAGCATCTTAAATTTAACAGAATATTAATGCCAGAAAGCTGTATTAATTCCTATTTTCAGTACTTTCTCCTACGCGGGACACTATCCATATGTGCCAATTTAGTAGGTGCATACACACACATTACAAAGGAAAAAAAGAAGGAAAGACATCATTGTTATTTTGAGTTCACTGTGGTCATTGTGGGGGAAAGCTGAGCTTATTTAAGGTGACAAAAGACCAGAGGAAAGATGTCAGGTAAGAGACACTTCATCAAAGATACCCTGGAGTTGGCAAGCCCATAGGCACCTTCTACAGCATCAGCTGTAGAAACACAGTCAAGAGAAGAGGGACATGGGTTATTTACCTTAGAAGACATGCAAACAGGCAGGAGTCACGGTGGTTTATTTTTGAAGATGTTGAGTTTAAGATGTTACAGGCGTATGCTACAATATCAAAGGGCAGTTAGAGTGACTGCCACAAAGGCCCCAGCCTTGCCTAGCTCCACTCTATCTTTCTGGGTGTCATTTCTGCCTCAACTCATCTTCAGTTCCGAGGGTAGCGATTCTTCCACGCGATGATATCATGGACAGGAACCACATGACCAATCTCCCAGGCAATAAAGACTTTCTGGGACCAGCTGGGCCTCGAAGAAGCAGGCCTGAGAAATGGATCAACCAGACCAGTGTGGCCCACTGGCTGCGCACAGCTCTTCTCCTTCCTGGTTTCTCATCACATCATTCTAAAGCTCTTGCCAGTAGTTCAGGATGCTTAAGAACATGTGCTGGACAAGCCTACACTCCCAGCATTTGGGAAGCAGAGGCAGAAGGACAGACGCCAGTTCAAAGCCAAACTAGTCTACATAGTGAGTTCTAGGGCATAGTGAGCCCCCATCTTAAAAAAAAAAAAAAAAAAAAAAGCCTTACCTGTAACCACAGCACGTAGAAAGCTATGGCAGGAAGATATTGACTTCAAAGCAAGCCCGGGATACATACATAGTGAGACCCTGTTTTTTAAACCAAGGGTGAGGAGGGAGGAGGAAGACATGGGAGGTGAGGGAGAAATCCAGCTAACTTTGTTTTAAATTCTCTTCAAAATAATTATCTTCCACTTAGACAGTGTCACCCAAGAAGCTTTAAAAAAAAATTAATGAAACTAAAAACAGAAGAAAAGCGGATAAACTAGCATGATATTTAAGCAAACCGAGGCAGAGAGTCAGTCACTTTGTTCAGATGGCGTGGCATTTAATTAAATGTTCTTAAATGTTCGGTGACAGCGACATGCTTAGGAAGAACCATCAGGACACTAGTGGAAAAAGAGGACAGAGGAGGCTCAGCACTGTCACTGTGCAGTATCTGATGCCCGTGGCTGTGGTGATATCTGTAACCTAAGAAATAAAGCTTGCCTGAAGATCAGAGGACAGAGCCAGCCACAGAGTTAAACATAGAGGCCGGGCAGTGGTGGCACACACCTTGAATCCCAGCACTCAGGAGGCAGAGTTCCGTCTGGATCTCTGTGAGTTCAAGGCCTGGGCTACATGAGATTGATCCAGTTTAGAAGAGAAACAGAGCCAGGCAATAGTGGCACACACCTTTAATCCCAGTACTAGGAAGGTTGAGATAGGAAGTGAATTGGCTGGGCGGAGAAAGGCACATAAGGCCTGAGGAGACAGGAACTAGAGACCCTTTCAGCTGAGGACTCAAAGGTGAGAAGTGGCTGTGACTTGTTTCCTCTGACCTTTCAGCATTTATCCCCACATCTGGCTCCGGGTTTTTATTATAAGACCATTTAGGATTCATGCATCAGGGACCGGTGTCCAGTGTGCCTAGCACCTCTCTAGGTGTCCTGCTCTCTAGGTCTCCTGTCCATCCACGTCTTTAGTTCTTCAACTGCAGAGCTTGGCTTGAATTCACGGAAAGATTAAAGCACCTTTACTCAGACCCCCGTCCACCACTGCCTGAGGGGCCGTTGGTGCAGGGTGCTGTGGGGCTTCTTAATCAGTCCCAGGAAGCCAGGCACGGGGGCGCTGCTGTTCTCACCCCACTCCTGGGCCACAATCCTTACGCAGGGTCCCACAGTCCCCTGATAGCTCAAATGCCAGTCAGGCCAGAGTTTCTCTATCTGAAGCCTCATTCCCCTTTCATAACTTCAAAAGCAACTCCATTTAGGTATGATTACCGACATTACGTTCACTCACTCTGAGTGCACGTGTCAGTGGCGTTTAGCAAATTCATGCAGCTTCACAACTACAATTACCATCCACTTCTAGAACATTTCTGTCGACCGCCTCCAAAAGATCTCTTATGCCAATGCAGCCAGTCCCTGTTCCCACCCCAGCCTCGGGAAGCCACAGATTGGCCTTTTCTGAATGTTTTATGTACGTGGACTATTGTGACGTAGATGCTTTGCATCTGGCTTCTTTTGCTTAGCATAGTGTCATCCGATCCATCCATGTTGAGCCATGAGTGAGTACCACGTTCCTTTTATGACTGAATGTTTCATTGTATGTATACACCTTTCATCCACCTATCAGTTGATTGATATTTGGAATACATCTACTTTGATGTTGTTAACAGTGTGTCCAATGGCCAGTTTTTCACAAGTCTTATGGATGCATATTTTCACTTTTCTTGTACTTAGGGTGTCAGTGCTAGGCCACGTGGTAGATGTTTAACTTTAAAAGAAACTGTTTTCTGAAGTGACAGTACCATTTTACATTTCTACTAGCACTGTGAAAAATTAAGACTCTCTCTCTCTCTCTCTCTCTGCTTGTGTGTTTGTGTGTGTGTGCTGTGAATGAGTGCACATGTGTGCATGTGTGCATGTCTGATATCTTCCTCAACTACTCTCCTCTACTTTATTTTTGAGACTTTCATTGAACCTGGAGCTCACTGATTTGTTGAGATCCACTGGCTTCCAGCCTCAGGAATCCTCCTGTCTCCGCCTCCCCAGCCCAAGAATTAGAGGCCTGTCCCACACTCAGCTGGAGCTGAAGACCGGGTCCTCATACTTTGATGGAAAGCACAGGGCCGTCTGCCCGCCCTATTGGCTGTCCTCTTGACTCCCCCCATTCTAATGTTTGACATTTGTGCTTTTTACTTTTGTGTTCATTGTAGTTTTTATTCACATTTCTCCAGTAGCTAATGACGCTATGCATCTCCTCACACACCTACTGACCATTCATTTACCTTTTGGTAACATGTCTATTCAAGGGACTAGAGAGATGGCTCAGTACTTAGGAGTACTTGCTGTTCTTCCAGAGAACCCAGGTTTGATTTCTAAGCACCCACATGGTGGCTGATAAGTGCCTGAACTCCAGTTCCAGAGGATCTGACACTCTCTTCTGGCCTTCAAAAGCATCCAGCATGCATGTGGTGCACAGATATACATGCAAGCAGAATACTCATATACACAAAATTAAAATAAATAAACTAATTCGTTAAAAAAAGTCTACTCAAATTTTGATCTGGTTTTTCTAAATTGTCAATCCTTGAGCACTTTTAAAATCTAAGTACAAAGAGAAGAATCTAAACTTAACCAATAGTAGGATGTACATCTGGGGCACACAGATCTGGGTTTGTACATCCACTCTATGCCAAGACGGAGAGGCAGGGCACCCCTAGGCGGCTTCTTTAAATGAGGTCACCCCACCCAAAGTAACAGTGACCTCATAGCCCCAGGGAGAATGCCACAGCCCTGAACATTGTTTCTCCCTTTCATTTCTCAATCAGCCATAACTTTGCTTTATTTCAATGCCAACTATAACACCCCCCAGGGTGTTTCTAGGGGAATGGAAGCTAGCTGTTCATACTTTCACATCACAGTGAAAACAAGTGTGTGTTTCGGGGAAGGCAGCAGCTCCACTTGGTCTGCCCTCAGCAAAGGCCTTGGCCACACTGATGAAAACGGCAGCTTTGCTACCTGTGCCAACAACATGGAACGCTTCAAGATGATCAGCCATAGTTTTAAAGAGATAAAAAAGAAACAAATATGTAGTGATGCACGCCTTTAGTCCCAGCACCTGGGAGGCAGAAGCAGGCAGATCTCTGAGCTCTAGGCCAGCCTGGTCTACAGAGTGGGTTCTGGGATAGCCACGCTACACAGAGAAACCTTGTCTTGAAAAAAATCCAAAAGAAAAAAGGCAGGCAGGCAGGTGGGAAGGAAGGAAGGAAGGAAGGAAAAAAGGAGGGAGGGGGGGAAGGAGGGAGGGAGGGAGGGAAGGACTCTCTCTTACTCCTTTCCAGAGGGTAAGATAAAGGACAAGAATTAAAACATCATGGGACTGAGGGGTGGGGATTGATCTCAGGGCTTCCTGCATGCTAGGTAGGCAATCATTCAGACAACTGAGCTGTATCCTCCATCCCACTTTCTGCTCTTTAAAAGAAACTAGATTGGTGTAGGGTTGTTTTTTGCTTGGTTTGGTTTGGGGTTTTGTTTTGTGTTCCTAGTTCTGTGAAGGATATCGTTGGAATTTTCTTAGGCATTACATTGAATTGGTAGTTCTGTTTTGTAACGTAGTCGTTTTCACAACATTAATTCTGCCAACCCAGGAGGTCTCTCCATCGTCAGGTACCTTCTTCAATTTCTTTTTTCATTGTGCTAAGTTTTTACTGTAGAGGCGTGTTCTCTGTTGCAATGTGGGAGAAACTTTAAGTGATGAGCTAAAGCAGGTTACTGAAGGTGACCTTTTGTGTCTCCCTCCCTTCCCTTCTCCTCTTCCTCTCCCTCCGTCCTGCCTGTCATTGGGCAAGCAACCCAGCTTCACCCTGTGCTCCTGCCTCACTACCGGCCCAGAAACAGCAGCCAAGTGACCACTGGCTGAAACCTCTGAAACTGTGACCCCAGAGAATCGTTCCTCCTCGAAGTTGATGTTACAAAGTTATTCTGTCATAGAGAAGAAAGCCAGCCAAGTGCTGTGTGGGTGCCATGGCCTGTATAATATAATAACCTGTATTTATCTACCAGTCAGCTGAGTCCAGAGCAGGGCCTGCCATTCAGTCAATGTTGATAAAGGCTGGCTAGCATTATGATACTATGGGGGCTGGAGAGATAGCTCAGTGGTTAAGAACATTGGCTGCTCTTGCAGAGGACCCTGGTTCAATTTTCAGTACCCATGTGGTGGCTTGAAACCATCTGTAACTTGGGTTCCAGGGAACCCAACATCTTCTTCTGGTCTCCTTGGGCACTGCACACTGTAGTGTACAGCCATACATGCAAGCAAAACCCCATGTACATAAAATATAAGTAAATAAATAAGAAACATACGTTCTATCAGAAGAAAACCACTGGTAAGTGCCAACATGAAACCTTCTACTTAGGAAAAGGTTGAAAACGTTCACTATGGACTGTGTAACAAATGACCTGAAATGTACTTATAGCCTGCCACCTTGCTACCTACTGGAGAAATTCAGTAACTCATTATGTGCCACAAACAATGGAACATATCTTGCTAATTTTATCAGCTGCATCCTTAATTTAAAATAATCATCACTCCATTTATAAATAAATTAGATATATCAGCGATGGGGGCTGGAGAAATGGCTTAGTGGTTAAGAGAATTTACAGCTCTTGCAGAGGACTGGGTTTGGCTCCCAGCACCCACATCAGATGGCTCACAACCATCTATAACTCTAGTTCTAGGGGATCTAAAGTCCTCCTTGGGCCTCTGCACACATCTGCACACATGTGCTGCACATACTCTCACCAGGCACACATATGTATGCATACATTTTTTAAATTCCTTAAATAAAAAAGGTGTGTCAATGATAGAGCTACAGTTTTGTGATAGAGCCCTTGCCAAGCATGTTC
Source organism: Peromyscus melanophrys (assembly GCA_902168415.1). NCBI lineage: Eukaryota > Metazoa > Chordata > Mammalia > Rodentia > Cricetidae > Peromyscus > Peromyscus melanophrys. Next base: position 14,429 of record CABHPR010149472.1, on the reverse strand, counting down.
AAGGCCAGGAGTTCCATCTCCAGCACACACAAAAGGATGATTAGTGGCTAATTTGATAGTTGCCTCAATGGCTCTAAAGTCGTTCCTTCCTTCCTTCCTTCCTTCCTTCCTTCCTTCCTTCCTTCCTTCCTTCCTTCCTTC
>CABHPR010149472.1:2686-14278 GCA_902168415.1 Peromyscus melanophrys | reverse complement strand
TTCCTTCCTTCCTTCCTTCCTTCCTTCCTTCCTTCCTTCCTTCCTTCTTTCCTTTCTTTTTTAAATGGAAAGCTGTGACAGTTTATGTATGCGTGGTGCTAGAGACTGACCACAGGGCCTCACTCATGCTGAATACACATACCGAGCTACATTCCCAGCCAGACTTGTGGTTCCTTCAGTTCAGAAAGTACCTTTGAGGCCTGAAAATAATTGAACCAGGTCATAAAACCAAGAAGTGACTTGGACTTAAACACTTCAAGAATGAACTCAGTTCCTTGAGGGTGGGGACAACAGAAAGCTGTGGGGTTCACTTAGCTTCTCCTGTGAAAGCAAGCCAATTTTTTTCCTAATAATTAACCAAATATTTATTGAGCACTATACCTGTCTGTGCCAGGTCATGTACTGGGCTCTAAGGACAGGATGAAGGCTAAGTGTGGCGTCTCTGCTCTCCAGGACATCGTCAGGGACAGTGTCAATGAATTTCTGGCCTCCAAGGGCACTTGATGGATCTTAGTAACAAGCACAGCCCATCAGTTTTAGAACTGCTTTTAATACCAACATTAATTGAGCCGTGATGTTTTCAAATGAACACAGTACTGTGTTCACATGAGCAAGAGATGATTCTAATGTATGCCAGTCTTTCTGCTAATGACCTCAAAGAATGATTGGGGGGGGGGGGGTCGAGAGAGGGTTTCTCTGTGTAGTTTTGGTGCCTGTCCTGGATCTGACTCTGTAGAGCAGGCTGGCCTCAAACTCACAGAGATCCGCCTGGCTCTGCCTCCCAAGTGCTGGGATTAAAGGCATGTGCCACCGCCACCCAGATTCAAAGAATGATTTTTAAAATTAATTTTATTTTTATATGTGTGAATGTTTTGGTTGCATGTATGTCTGTGTACCATGTACATGCCTACTGCCCTCAGAAGCCTGAAGAGAGCATCAGATCCCCTGGAATTGGAATTACAGATGGTTGTGGCCTGCCATGTAAGTTCTGAGAATCGTACCCAGGTCCTTTGGGACAGCTCTAAACCTGAGCCAACACTCTAGCCTTACAGTTTTTGTTATTGTTTATCTCTACAAGTTCACAATCCAAAACAGTAAGATGTCAAGAATGCCACATGTGTTTCCTGTCTTCCTCAGATAGCTTTGATGAACTAAATCAAGTAAGAACCCAAAAGCAATGGAATCATTCCTTCTTACAAAATCCAGTATTCCATAAATGTTCAGCTGATGAACATATCACACTCGCAAGCTACAAGGCTGGCTGCTTCCATGTGGGCTACATCTGTGAACAAAATCCTGGCAGCATTTAGCCCTAGAAAGTGTTTTTCACGTTCTGTTGCAAGTTTCCCAACTGGCCTCTCCCCTCTTAGACTCCAGTCTGTTTTCCACACAACATCCAGGTGATCCTTTGAAAACACAAGTCACGAGCTGAGAATGCATCTCATTTGGAACAGAGTGCACAAATCCTTTGGGTCTAATCCCTTGCAGTGCATAAAAGCAGGAGTGGTGGTCCCCGCCTATAACCCCAGCGCTGGAGAGCAAAAGGTGGGAAGTCATCCTTGGTTACCTAACAAGTTTGAGGCCATCCTAGGCTGCAGGAGACCTCGTCTAAAAAATAAAAATAAAAAAAGTCTCTTTATGTCCTACTGTTCCACTTAAAAGCCCGAAGAGACACGGGCATGGCTAGTTGGATGTGTCAATTTGGCTAGACAATAATAGCGCCTAGTAATTAAAATACACCTTTCAGAGGAGCTAGCCTCCACATCCACCCACACAAACTGTTGCTTTGAAATATGAGTCTCTACATACGCCTACATGTAGATTATACATGTTAAATACAGTATTTTTATCCACAGCTGATTATATTCTATTGTATGCATGTAGCACATTTTCATTATCTGCTCTTCAGCTGATGGATGTCTAGGCTATTTCCTTTGCTGTATAGAACCTTTTAAATTTTATGAGGTCCCACTTGTCTGTGGGCTGTGCTACCAGGATCCTGTTCAGAAATTCCTTTTCTGTACCTATAAGTTAAAACTTCCCTTTTTTCTCCTCTATCTGATGTGGGGTACCAGGTCAGGTCTTATGTTGGAGTCTTTGATCCATTTGGAGTTGAGCTGTGTGCGGAGTGAGAGATAAGGATCTAATTTCATTCTTCTACATGTAACTATCCAGTCTGACCAGCACCATTTGTGCATGATGCTGTCATGCCTCCAAGGTGGTTTTTGTCCTTGTTGATCTTATTTTTTGCCTCTTTGTTGAGAATCAGGAGGCTACAAGAGTGTGGACTCATGTAGGTCCTCAATCCTATTCCTCGATCAGCGTGTCTGCGGGTACGTCAGTGCCATGCTGTTTTTGTTACTATAGTGCCACTTAAAATCAGGGATGGTGATATCTCCAGCAGCAGTTTTATTGTTCAGGATTGTTTTAACTATCCTGGGTTTTTGTGTTATCCTATTAATTTAAAGATTATATTTTCAGTTTCTGTGAAAAATGGCTCTTGGATTTTGATGGTGATTACATTCAATCTGTTGGCTGCTTTTGGCAAGATGGCCATTTTCACAATACTAATTCTACCAATCCAAGAGCATGGACCATCTTTCCATACTCTGGCGTCTTCTTCAATTTCTTTCTTCAGAATCCTAGAGATTTTACTGTACAGGTCTTTCACTTCTTTGATTAGATTTATTCTAAAATTTTTTTAAGGCTATTGTGAATGTTTCCTGATTTTTTTCTTGGTATGCTTATTATTGTTATCTATGAATGGTACTGATGTTGTGTGATTCTGTTGTATCCTGCTCCTTTACTAAGCGCACTTACCAACTACTGAAGTTTTGGAGCCTTTGAGTCTATTATGTATAGAATCATATCTCCTGCACTAAGGATGTTCTGACGTCTTTCTTTCCTATGTGTATCTCCTTTACCTCCTTATCCTGTCTTACTGCTCTAGTTAAGACTTCAAGCACTGTATTGAACAGGATGAGGGAGAGTTGACATCCTTGGCTTGTTCCTGATTTTAATAGAAAGCTTTGAGTTTTTCTCCATGTAGAATGATGTTGGTTGTGGGCTTGTTGCACTTTATTAAGTTATGGGATGCCCATGTATGCCTAGATTCGGTAGGACTTTTATTTTAAAGGGATGTTGGGTTTTGTTAAACAGCCTTTTCTATATCTAATAAGATGAGCAAGTGATTTCTGTCCCTGAGTCTACTCATGTGGTGGATTAATTTATGGATTTACATATGTTGAAGCATTCCTCCATCTATGGAATGAAACCAAGTTGATCATGTTGGATGATCTTTTTTTTATGCATTCTGGAATTTGGTTTGCAAATATTTTGTTGAGGGGTTTGTGTGTGTGTGTGTGTGTGTGTGTGTGTGTGTGTATGTATGTGTAATTTGCATGTGTGTGCACGTGTATGCACATGTTTGTGGAAGCTGGGCCAACATTCAAGCGCCTTCCTCAATCGTTCTTCACCTTTTCTGAGCAGGGTCCCTCAATGAGCCTGGAGCTCACTGATTAGGCTAGGCTGTTGGCCAGTGAGCTCCAAGAGGCCTCCTGTCTTTGCCCACCCTGTGATGGGATGCTACACAGGTGCCACTCTACCCAGGATTACTGTTTTTAACTTGAGTGATGAATATCTGGACTCAGGTCCTCATGCTCACAGCTCAAACACTTACTAGATAAACCATCTCCTCAGACCCCAAATACACTTGAATGTTGTGGGTTTTTTTTTTTTTTTGAGATAGGACCTTCTTATGTAGTCCAGGTTGACCCCCAAATATATAGCCTAGGTTATCCTCAATTTCACCATCCTATTGCCCAAGCCTCCCAAATGCTGAGACTACAGGCATATGCCACCACCTCCTGGGCTTTAGAACGCACGTTTTTAAAAACCAAGGCAGGACTGGGGATGTAGTCAGCGACTCTTGGGTTGATACCCAGCATTGAGAACAGAGAAAAGAGAAGGGTGGGGAGGAAGGAAGGGAAGAGAAAGAAAAGGAAGGGATGAGAAGGGAAGAGAGAAGAGAAAAGAAGGGAGAGGAGGGGAGGAGAGGGGAAGGGAGAAAGGAAGAAAAGACAAAGGACTTGGGCAAAGCCGGGACTCACTCTTTCCTCCCTAGGCCACTCCCACAAATCTCGTCTGCTTCATCCTATTTGTTCCTCTAGACCCCGCAAAACTCTCTGTTGGGGGACACTGGGAAACCATCAGGCATGGCAATTAGAGGCTCATCTTTGAAGACTCCAAGTGCAGGGCCGGTGATGAACCACAACAGTCTGGCCACAACTAGGCCACGGTGTGTCTTCACTGGGAATCCCTGGATAATGCCTTCAGCTGGTTTGTGTAACTAGAAGCCTGTTTGGTGATTTGGAATTCCAAAGAAGGATAAAGTATCCATCTCTAAAGGCAGAAATGCACTTGCAATATTATTTTAAATAATTTTTCAATTCTATGAGCATTGATTGGTGTTTTGCCTGCATGTGTGTCTGTGTGAAGGTGTCAGATCCCCTGGACCTGGAATTACAGATAGTTGTGAGCTGCCATGTGGGTGCTGGGAATTGAACCTGGGTCCTCTGGAAGAACAGCCAATGTTTTAACTGCTGGTCCATCTCTCCAGCCCCATGTACTTGCAATGTTTTTAATGTAGTCCTGGGGACAGGACCCAGGACCTTGTACAAGATAGACATGTGCCCTTCCACTGAGCTCAGGCCTATCTCACTGACAGTCCTTTCTCTGACTAAATACCCCGGTTTCAAAGTCATGCGGAACCCTCAGTTGGTACTGGGGTGGGAGTTGCCTGGGAAGGGCTGGTTGGAGGTACTTCTGTGGATGAAATCTTATGAAAGACGGCACTTTAAATGAAGAAAGGACACAGTGAGAAATTTCCGATGGGAATTTGCCATGCCTCAAGGGATTACCATACAGATTGAAACCAGTTGGATTGCAGGCAAGTTCTGCACAAACACCACACTTTCATTCCTTATTACAGCCCTGGAGAAGTGGTTTAAAAAGATCAACATCACCTCCAGCACTGTGCCAAGGGCCTCCCATCTAATACCTACTTCAACCCTCACATCAAGAGGGTGCCAGCTTCAGAAACTTCACCACATGCCTAGCAAATGTGTAAACAGGGATTAAAACCCACGTCCATATGACTCTCCAATGCTTATTCTTCTAGGCTCCAAGGAATGCCACACAAACAACCCACCATTTTGATCCCTGTTCACCATGCCTCTCCCTGCTCCTACTCAGGGGTATGATTTCTCAACCATTATTATAGTTTCCGGATTCAGTTCAGCACCGGCTGAGCACATCATGAACAATATTAGTGAATTAATGGATTATGGTTCCTTCAGAAGAGGTCAGGTGTAGCCCAGAGATTTTAGCAAGTCTGTGTCTAGCAGTCAAGGTCAGCATCCATTTCTGGGGGCATCTAACAGGAAAACTGCCACAGGCTTCCATGTGCCTTTCTTCTCAGTCTGGCCTGGTAACAGTCTGTCCTTGATGAACTGGTCTCTCTCTCCCTTGGCATTTTGGAAGACACTATCTGGCTATGTGCAGTGCCAAGAGTGAGCATTTGAAGAGGAATTCTGGGGTGTGGTGGTCAAAGAGGGGTGATATTTAGTGTCAGGACTTAAGCTTTAGGAAGCTTCAATCTGACTCTCCGCTGCTCTAAGTCTCCTGCTTATTCAGGATGTTTACACTGGTTGTCCAAGACTTACCTCTCATGAGCTAGGGAATAATGTATTTGAAGAAAACACTTGTTGCCCCTACCTCAAGTCCCTAGAGAAAGAAATTCAGAGGTACCCAAAGGCATAATTGCACTGTTGAGGTGTAGATGTGTGAGAGCCACGAGCGCGTTCACAGGCTGCTCCTCAGGCTCAACCGGCTGTCCATATACACGACATCTCTGCGTGAAGAACAGAGCCCAGCAACCATCCCCAAGAGGATGAAAAGGGAAGCTGTGAAGCCTCTCACACCGCATTCCTCCTCAGCAAACAGAACCCAACCAAGGAGCACTCTCTTTCACTGACAGCTTTTAAGGAATTTACAAAGTCATTGTTGTGAAACAATTCAAATTTGCCACTGGGTTCACACCATAAACTGAACTTCACCCTTAGCAAGGGATGTAAAAGTGTATCTGTCAGTCCTTTTAATAATACATTTTTTTTAAAAAAAAATTCTCAGCCGGGCTGCAGTGGCGCACACCTTTAATCCCAGCACTCGGGAGGCAGAGCCATGAGGATCTCTGTGAGTTCGAGGCCAGCCTGGTCTACAGAGTGAGATCCAGGACAGGCACCAAAACTACGCAGAGAAACCCTATCTCAAAAAACAAAACAAAATTCTCCCTGGGAATTTACCTTTATTGAATGCCTTCTCCATTGACAATGTTGTTATCAAAGAATTTCTGTCAAAAAAGAAAAACACGAAGACTTCATTTTCATACCTCCCCCCACCTCCTCTGTTCATTAAGCCTCTTAGAGGCATTGGATTAAAAACAGCACTAAAAATACAGGCGGAATAAATAAGCGTATTTATAAAACATCAGGTTTCCAATCAATAAAAACATACTTAGCTTCCATCTGAAAGAGCAAAGAAAAACAAAATTAAGAGAGGCCACAGAAGCCCTCAAAAGCAAGCAGAAAACTAAACAAATTCAGAAAAAGTGGGCTGGGGCCCCACTGGGAAAGTGTTACCCACTGGCTTATTTATTTAGGATTTATATTTGTCCTTCCCCAAAGGACCAGAGGCAGCAGGAAAGCTTTGTAATTCTAGTGTCTTAGTGACTGAACCCTTGCTGGAGGAATTTACCTACTATGAGACTTGTGAGCTTCCAAATTAGAAATTTTCAGTTTAAACCAGCCCCGTCATATGGCTCCCAAACTTGAAGATGCAAACACATTCTAGTGATCTCACTCATCTGGGCTTTCCTCTGATGTAAAGCACATTGACTTTAGCACTGGGTAAAATTATTATTCAGGTGTCTAAACGACTGTGCCTATAAGAGAAATATATACATTCATTAAAAAAGTGCTTAAGATTAGAACTTAAGTCTCCATATAACGTTAAATCCTATGTGCAGTCAAAAGCCAGGAAATATGTGGTTAAGCCCTCTATCTACCCTGCTGAGGCTATTCCAGACAAATAATAGTTACAGTGATTTGAGAACCCTTTCTTTACCCTTAGGTATAATTAACTAACTTAAATGCTGAGTTCCTGCCCAAATTAATTCTTTGTTTTCTCAAATTATATATCTACCACTGGTCTTCCTAGAACTTCACCATATATTTCAAACATACACAACTCCATGTCTGCCATTGCTGATTTTCTTCTCATTAACCATATAAAAGTTGTTGAGAAGAAACAAACCCCAGTCTCTTTTTAATTTGTAAAGTCTCTGAGCAAAATGTGAATGCTATTTAAATTTAAGCAGGCTCCTGGAAGACAGATTCAGTATGATGACTTTAACATACATAAGTTATAAGATTACCCTCAAGGCAATGGTTCATTATTATTCATGTATGGAAATAACCAAGGTAAAACTGACCTGTGAATCCAAAACTTTGCAAAGCCTCTTCAAAATTTTTAATACATAAAGCTACTTAAGAGTGAGCAGAAAAATAACTTCTAAATATCCCTGTCACCATTCACTTATCTGCTTCTTCCCAGATCTGAAACTCTCTGGAAATGGAAACATGCCTTGTCTCTTTACCCAGAGGTCCAGCACAATGGAGCACCTATCCAAGGGCACTCAGTGAATTGTGGTGAATGTTTATATAAGAGATAAATAAGTATGGACACAGCTAATTATATTACCGAGACAGGAAATTGTGAGTCTTTGCATGGTGTTTATAGACATGATGGTATTAGGCAAGATACAAGTTTTGTTTAGTTTGGGTTTGTTGTACAAAGTACAGAATCTCACTATATAGACCAGGCTGACCCCCAATTTACAGTGTTCTCGTATCTCTGGGATTACAGGTATAAGCGACCACACCCAGCTCAAATCTAACAAAAGTTCTTCAGATAGCAGTTTCTCGACCTGTGAATGGGTATGTTAACGCTTGCCTTTACCCAGCTCAGAGAATTAAATGCAAATGAGATAAATGGTTCAATTTATGTGAAGGCATGCTGGAAACATACATTATCATCTTAGTAGCATGAATTGCATAAATATAGTAAATGTTAGCTGGCTAGAATAAAGCAGGTAGCTTATGAAATGGCAGTACACACTCTGGCTAGGCAGCTGAGGGTCTTTCTGCAGAAGAGTTTTTGAAGTGAACTTCAAACTCGTTGGGTTTTTTCCCCCCAAGTCAGATTCATGCTTAAAACTTTAACCGGCTGACTTCAATGCTCTTCAAACATTTTTTTACAAATGGGGCAATTACAAATAATACAAACTTGGTGATCTTAATAGTGACGTGTAACAACTGAGCACCACACGTGGACTTCTCTATTTTAAAACTGATGTGTAAATTGTGTCCAGCTTAAAACCTAAGAATAACATCATTTTCGCCCATCTCTGCTGACCCAGCATTATCCCAGTAACAGCATCTCCTTTGCACATTCCGGTACTCTGCTGGACTGTAAGTTCAGGAACTAATTTTAAACAATTCCTATACGTGTTCAAGATTTCCCAGAAGGCTCTGGGCTTCAAGTTTCCCGTAATTTACAGTTTCTGTAAGCAAAGCTTCAGCAGTTGACTTTCCTACAAAGGAGTGAAACTGCTTCAAATCATCTCGTTGTATCTTTAATTCTACTATGGGGGTTATAAAAAGGAGCAAATGAGTGATGATACCAAGGAATCACGAAAGAGAGATTCCCCAAGTCTGTGCTGAATTTATCCAGAAACCATTAACGGGGTGGTGATCTGGATGCCAGGGGCTCCGAAGAGCTAGACCTTCAGGGAGTCTGGGGGGGCTTCATCTCACTAGCCCCACACCTCACAGTCATCTCCACAGGCTCACACCACTTCTGACATCACCTAGGCTCGCCTGGGGGGTTGCTGAAAAGGCCCCCGGCCAGTGTTCTGACGAACCACTGCGTTCACTTAGTTAGCTGAGTCCTTGCTGGCAGGGGTTCATTGCTCCCTTCTTCCCGCTTCCTCTGAGGACCTCAGATACCTCCCTTCATCCCCTGCCCGTTGTCGCCAAGGAGTACCGTAACCAAGTGTGGCGGTAGTGTGCCAAGATCTGGAGTTTCACCTCTGGCCGCAGGGCTTGGCGCATGCTTTGCATGCTTCCATCACTCGGGGTGATGTCAGCCTCACCCCGGTCTTTTATGTCAAACCTGCTTACAAGATTGAGCTCCACTTTTCCAAGGACTTAGTTGTGGAATCACACCCAGTTCTTGCCCCTTACTACAGAGGCGAGGAACGGCATCTAATGCAGATGGCCATGTGGTTAACTTTCTGTAGAGTTAACATCTACAGGAAGTTAAGAAACACCCACTCTCATCGTGGATTACATAATACCGAACTATTTCATAACCCTCAAATCCTCTGATTTAATGTCTAGCCATGCATTTTTTTTTAGAACACGCTCAGCCAAATTAATTACTAAAACCTTGTCAGCTAAGGCCACCACACGTTGATGGCCAGAACGATAGGGCCGAGTCATCAACGATGGAGGACTAACATCAGCTTCCCCACTGACAGAGCAGAAGCACACTAAGCAGTCTGGAGCATCCTCAGTATGTCTCTACACAAGTAAAATTAATCCCTAAAATTCTCTAGAACTGTCCAAAGGGACATTTTATAATGATGGAAATATTTATGCACATGCAGTCATACCCACACAGAGAAAGGGAGAGAGAGAGAGAGAGAGAGAGAGAGAGAGAGAGAGAGAGAGAGGGAGGGGGAGAGGGAGGAGGAGGAGGAGGAGGAGGAGGAAGGGAGGAGGGAGGGAAAGAGCTATTGAGCACTTAACAGTGGCTACTGTGATTAAGGAAATGAAACTTATTTCATTTAAATAATCCACGTAGACATTGTGCTCAACAGCGCTATCATCCAAGAAGTTGCTATAAAATTTAAAATACTAGAATAGAGGCTGGGAATGTAGCTCAATTGTTCAGCAAGGGCTTTGCTTGTTGAGAACCTTGAGTTCGATCCCCATCTCTCATGGAAGTGAGTTCTATCAGGCCAGTGCTGGTTAGTTTTTGCCAAGTAGACACAACCTAGAGCCAACCTCAACTGAGGAACTGCTTCCAACTGATGGGCCTAGGCATATCCCTGGGGCGTTTTCTTCACTGCTAATTGATGTAGGCGGTCCTAGTCCACGGGGGTGGGGGTGGGGTGCCAGCCCTAGGCAAGGACTGGGCTATATAAGAAAAATAGCTGAGCAAGCTAGGGGAAGCAAGCCCACAAGCAGCATTGCTCCACGATCTCTGTTTACATTCCTGCATCCAGATTTCTGCTTAAGCTCCTCAATGATGGACTGGAAAGTATAAGATGAAATCAACCCTTTTCTCTTCAGATCGGTTTTGGTCAGTGCTTTATCATAGCAACAAAAAACAAATTAAAACAAGGAAAAATACAAATTTCCAATATGCAAGCTACACTTCTGTAACAGAAAGGCCAAGACAATGGACTGAAACATTTGGTTGTGACAAACTCTAAAACACGCATAAGATTTCTTTCATTTTCTCACCGATCAAACAGTTCCATGATAGTCATCTGGTGGTGACATCCACCTTGCTGTGTGTGTGCACATCTTCAGTTGGAAAGGCTGGGATGGGAGGGGACTGTGAAGTCTGATGTTGGTGGAGGATGACAGTAGCTGGGAGGCAGAGAGAGGATAATCCCTGGGGCAGAAAGAGGATAATCCCTGCGGCTTGCCAGCCAATCTATCCAATGGGTGGGATAAGGGTTCAGTGAGAGACCTTGTCTCACAAAATAAGGTGGAGAAGAAAAACACTATAGGTCAACCTCTGGCTTCAACTTGCACACATGTACATGCACACCCACATACACAAATATGACCATTAACATAATTATATAATGTAATATATAATACGGTGTAATATTGAGTTCCAATGAAGCAGAAAAGATGGATCAGTTGATGTGACAGTCGATCTTGATTGTCCACCTGATGGGACTTAGAGTCACAGAGAAGACACACCTCTGGGTGTGTCAATGAGGTTTTAGGTTCTTTGGGTTTCTTGTGAGAGGAGGGTTGCTGTTAGTTTGTCTTTCTGAGAGGATTGACTAAGGGTGGTCGCCTCTCCCAGGCAGCCCAGATGTAAAGAGGTTTAAGGAAACAGCACTATGCATGATCCTGCCTTCTCTTCCTGTGGGCCCAGTGTGTCTATCCTCACGGCCGTCATCCTACACTGACATCACACCCTAACCTCTTGAGCTTTCCAGCGTGGACTCCACACCAGCTGCTCTCCGGGGAGCCTCCAGGCTTTCAGTGCCAGATTGAGACTGCTGAGGTGTCCGGTTTAGTTGACTGAGTAGTTAGTGTTGGTTAGTTTTACTTTTCCTCTCCATTGTGTTGACAAGCACTGGTGGACTCCCCAAACCCCATGACACAAACCAGTCTAGTAGATCCCCTTTTAGCACACACACACACACACACACACACACACACA
>CABHPR010149471.1:14597-41023 GCA_902168415.1 Peromyscus melanophrys | reverse complement strand
GGGAGGCGGGCGCATGACGCATCCGGGAACAAAGCCTTCTGGGAGTTGTGGTTTATTGGGCTTTGGGTTCTGGTAGGGGTTTCCCTGGTTGGGTGGTGAGCATCTTTTGTTTTGTTTTGGTTTTGATTTTGGTTTTGGAGACAGGGTTTCCATATGTAGCCTTGGCTGTCCTGGAACTCACTCTGTAGACCAGGCTGGCCTCGAACTCGGAGATCCTCCTGCCTCTGCCTCCCAAGTGCTGGGATTAAAAGCGTGAGCCATCACCTCCTGGCTTACTTTATTCCTTTCTATAGAGTGGAAATATTTCCAAGTTGAGTGTCTTAGGCCCTGACCACTTAAGGGAGCAGCTTTCATCTGAGCTCTTTATTTACTGACACATGCTGAAGCTAATCGTGTTCCCTTTGTCTTTGATTTGTAAAATCTTGTGTGTTCTACAACATCTACTAAACAGTAACAGATTAACTTGTGACCTTATCAGTGGGGTAAAATCAAACACCGGACTAGAATAGTAATTGCTCAGATTGCTGTTTTCATTACTCTGGTCTTACTCTTCTTGTTGTGACCAGGGACTCTGCACATCATCAAGTTTATATCTTGGTAGGTAGCCAAAAACATCAATTGCTATGTTTTCAAAGAATTCTCTTACGCTTTTGGGAGAAATGAGATAAATGAGATAAAGTCAACTTCAAAACTATCGCTAAATTGAAATTATTGACCACTCTAATATCCAGTTCTAAATCATGGAGGCTGTTGTTTGCCTCCACACACACTTTTTGTATCCCTGTATATAGTTTATGTGAAGTTGCAATACATAAAAAAGTTGTGCAAAAATAACTGAGCTTTAGATTGCGTTACATAATTGCTGACTTTGGCCACGCTAAGGTTCCGTTTCCTAATACATGAAATAGGGAACTGAATTCGCAATCTGGTTCTATCACTCGGTTGCTGGGTCATCGCCCAAGATGAATATACAAATGAATGAGCAATTTAAGACTGTGACGAATCACAGACATTAACTAGTGGCCTACTTGATGCCACGGAAGACAGAGGCAGGTGGATCTCTGAGTTCGAGGCTAGCCTGATCTACAAAGTGAGTTCCAGGCCAGCCAGGGCTACACATGGAAACCATGTCTCGAAAAACAAACAAAACAAGAAAGAAAAAGAAAGAGAGAGAGGGAGGGAGGGAGAGAGGAAGGGATGGAGGGAGGGAGAGAGGAAGGGAGGGAGGGAGGAAGGAAGGAAGGAAGGAAGGAAGGAAGGAAGGAAGGAAGGAAGGAAGGAAGGAAACTTCTTTGTCCTAAAGGGATACATTACTTCATCTTTCAAAGCCACATGCTAACACAACCCCACAACTCTGAGAAATAACCGTGCTGGAGTAACCAGCCAGGAGTCTGCATGCTTGGCATACAGCAGAAGATGAGCGGAAGCACCAAGAACTCTTCCTCAACATTGCCATGTGCCAAGCACTTACATCTGTAGCTCATTAACTCCTTACAGCACTGTCACGTTCCCGATTTTGTAGCTGCATAAAGATGCTTGGAGAGGTTGCGATTTATAAAAGCAGCAAACACCCTCCTGAAAGAGTTTAGGGGCTATGCAGAGTTCTTAGGATTACAGGTGATAGAGCAAGTCATAGAGGAATTTAGAGATTTTGAAAAATACTGGAGACACAAAGTCACTACAGTTAGAGCCTGCATATGAAGGTAAAAAATGTTTTGAATTATAAGCAAAAGGAATAAAGGTGGCCTTATTTTACAACAAGGCTAATGAAGAAGATTCTTGGTTAGTTTTCAAATGCTGCAATTGTGGTGGTATTGTGTTCCCCAAAATATTTTGTACCTTAATAAATTTATCTGGGGTCAGAGAACAGGACAGCCACAATATTAAACATAGAGGTTAGGCGTGGTAGCATACGCCTTTAATCCTAGCATTCCAGAGACAGAAATCCCTCTGGATCTCTGTGAGTTCAAGGCCACATGGGAAAAAGCCAGGCGTAGTGATCCACGCCTTTAATCCCAGAAAGCACGCCTTCAATCCCAGGGAGTGGTGGTAGAAAGCAGAAAGGTATATAAGGTTTGAGGACCAGAAACTAGAGGCATTTGGCCTGGAGAAGCCTTTGGCCTGGAGAAGCATGTGGCTTGTTAAGCATTCAGGCTTCTAGCAGCAGTTCAGCTGAGAGTCATTTGGATGAAGACTCAGAGGCCTCCAGTCTGAGGAAACAAGACCAGCCGAGAAGTTGGCCAGGTGAGGGTAGCTGTGGCTTATTCTGTCTCTTTGACCTTCTAGTGTTCACCCCAATAACTGGCTCAGGTTTGATTTTGTTAATAAGACTCTTTAAGATTCATGCTACATGCGATAGTAAAGGTGCAATGAGCTTTGCTCCAACATAATGATGGAATTTGGTTTGAGCATGAATCATTTGGTTTGAATTGAACACTGCGTGGAAAGAACGTGTTGCTGAAAGAACTAGTTTCTGTCAATCCCATGCCTTTAATCCCAGCATTCAGGAGGCAGAGGCTAGCCAATCTCTGTAATTTATTTATTAAAAATATACTGAATGGTTACTGGAGAGATAGCTCAGTAGTTAAGAGCACTGGCTGCTCTTCCAGAGGTCCTGAGCTTGATTCCCAGCAATCACATGGTGGCTCACAACCATCTATAATGGGATCTGATGCCCTCTTCTGTCTGATGCCCTACTCTGTCACGCAGGCATACATGCAAATAGAGCACTCATATGCATAAATAAATCTTTTTAAAAATATAAACTGAATGAGGCTAAGGATGTCAGCCAGTTGGTAGACCACTTGCCTAGAACACAGGAAGCCCCTGCTTAAATTCCTAGTAGCACATAAACAAGATGTGATACACTCCCAGCACTCAGAGCATAGAGGCCTTAGGAAAATCAGAAGTTCAAGGTCATCATCCTCAGCTATAAAACAAGTTCAAGGCTAGCCTGGGCTATAAGAGACCCTTTTTCATGTGTGTGCATGTGTGTGTGTGTGTGTGTATAGCATACATATATATATATATATATACATGCACGCACACACACACTGAGTGTACATTTTGTTCTAGGCTTTATAACAGTGATGAGAGATGCAGAGAGAAATGAGATAGCTACAGACTCCAAGAAAATCAATAGTATGTAGTCAAACATAAAACTGCACCTGCCCCTCATGTGGCAGTTCCATTTCTCAGAGTTCATTTCCACTCACACACCTGGGAAATAACACTTTTATAAAGGAAGTCATTTCAGTATTGTTTGTATTCACAGTAGTTTGGAAACAACCTAATAACAGTCATTGATTAAATTATGATACATCCGCAATGGAAAGCTGAATCACTTTAAACAAAAGGAATAAGGAAGCTCTTTATGGTATGGCATGAAATGAGCTCACAGAGACTGTGCACAGTTCTGTGAGAATGAGATGGAACACAGACTGTAGAACATAATATCATTTGTGTATAAAAGAGGAACCATATAACTGTATCTTTAGAAACAGTCACAAGAAACTGATAGCATGGATTACTGCTAGGAAGGGAGACTAGACAGCCGGGCTGGAATCAGAAGTAGGAGAGAGACTTTTCACATTATTCCTTTTCATTAACTCTTCTCTAACTTCCAAATTTTCAGTAGAATGAATGTGGTGATATATTGTGTACCCTAATAAACTTGCCTGAGGATCACAGAAGCAGATCTGCACGCACATGCACACACTAGTTCTTACCTCTATGAAATCCTCAGCCTAAAGAGAGTGAGTTCCTGTTTCCTCACACCTTATATACCTTTCTCTGTCCCAACATCACTTCCTGGGATTAAAGGTGTGTGCCACCACTACCTGGCTCTGTTTCCAGTGTGGCCTTGAACTCACAGAGATCTTAATAGCAAAAGACAAAATAATACTAACAATTAAATCACAGTGAGAGATGTGACAGACACCTGCACAAGCTCCTAGGAGAAAGAAGCCTTCCAGACCTAGAGGTGAGGACGCAGGAGAGATGTTGTTATACACGAGAAGAGCTCACAACACAGAACATGATGGTGGGGGACGCTGAGGTCTGCATGACCATCAGTGTAGCGTGAGAATCCGCAGCTCAGTAGGACTGGGACAGAGGGGTCAGGGCAGGAGGACAGGAGAGTCAGATCTTTCGGGGCTCCAGAGACTGGATATTGTTCATGCCCAGGAATTGGAATTTCATTCCTAAGAATTTAGGGGGCCTTTGAATGCTTCTTGGGTAGATTATCCAAACATTATCACACTTGCACTTGAAGAAGTTCATGCTACAGGGCGTGTGGAGAATGAATTGAGATAGATAATTAAGAAGCAGCTGCAGTGAAGCCGGAGGGTTAATGGGATTCGAGCTAGGGCAGTAGCAGTGGGGATACAAGAAGGGGGACATGGGAGAGGAAAGACTCGGAGCCTGGGAGGATGTCAGCCCTCGGACAGGGAGGAAGCGATGGTCCACAGTCCCCCAAGACGAGGCACAAGAAGGAGGAGGAGGTGTGCAAGGGAGAAAGTACTTGGAGCCGGGTGGACTTGAAGGGCCTGTGAGAGGTCCAAGAGGAGTTGTCTAGCCTTTGTTTGGACACTGGGCCACAGCACAGTTTTGGGAGCCTTTGGCTCTGGGTGAAGAGTAAGGTAGACCACACATTGAGCTAAGATGGGTGCTGAGTGCAGAACCTGTAGCCACACTGTTGAAGACTCAATGAGGAAAGAGATCAGTGAAAGGCTAAGAGGAGCTGGGGACCCAGGGGAGTCAGACAGAGTGGGGTGTGGGAAGTCAGTGACACTGTCTTCAACATCGGACTTGGACCATTCATTGTTTGCAGAGCACATCCCACCTCAGGCTCAGTTTACCCTCACAATAACCATGTAAACAGAAATCCCAAGAAACGAGGCTCGGATAACAGCAGACCACAGGCACACTGCTAATTAACCCAAGGACTGAACCTTGAACCCAAATGTTCCGACCGAAGCCAGGCCACTCTCTTACCTCTGTCCATCTTATTTTTGGTTGAATAAGTTCTCCGTACTTCCTGCACCCTGCAGAGGCAGTGGTTCCCATCTCCCTTCCAGCAGGGATGCTTAGGTGGAAAGCCCAGCTCTGCACTTCCGCTCACACAGCCTTTTGGTCTTATGCTTTAGTTTTTTGCTGCTCTGAAGTCTCCTCGTCCAAGCCCTAGCTGAGGTCGCCCTCCAGTGTCCCTGAAGACTCCAGCTACATCTGACATTTCCCTTTTCTAAATTCCTGAGGCAAACACAGTTCCAGAGGACTCCTAATGAGTCATGCTCTTGTGCAACCCCCTCCCTTGAAGGTGAGTAGGACCTGTGACTTGCTTCTGGGCAATAAAATGTGCCAGAGGTGACAGCCGTGTCACACCCATGGTTCTGCGGTGTTATGTAATGTTCCTTCTTGGCAAGACTGGTCCTGATGGCTTAGTGGAAGGTTGAGAACCATCTAGGGGAGCCACGTATGTGAAGCTTCAGGGGACTTCAGGACCTGAGTGGCTCTTGGGGACAGCAAAAAAGTAGGTCCCTCCATCTTATACCCTCATGAAACTCTGCCAACAAGCACAGGAACACGTGGATGAGGATCCAAGCCCCACAAAGGACAGTCCAGTAGCACCTTATTTGTAGCCGAGTGAGATCTGAGTAGAGGGCCCATGGCGTTTTAAGCTGCTGAATCTGTAGTAATTCGTTATACTGCAAAAGAAAAATCAATATAACCCTTCACTGCATTTATGGTCAGCACAACTCAGTTTAGAAACAGCAAGGGTCTAGCTGGGCTTTCCCTTTCCAAGCTGAATGTAAGCTTCTGGAAAACAAATGAACTGGCCGTGTATGGTTAAGAGCACTTGTTGTTCTTGCAGAGGACCCAGGTTTGATTCCCAGCACACACATAGTGCCTCATAAGCATCTATAACTGCAGTTCCGTAGGATCCCACACCCTCTTCTGACATCCAAGGGCACCAGACATGCAAGTGCCGCACAAGCATACCCACCAGTGGGACTCACACAGAAAGGAAAGTGAGCAGGCTCCCAAGCAGCCACATTCCCAGCATTCTCTCCTGTCTCCCGTCTAATATGCTAAACCAACTACTGACGAAACAAAACAAACACACACACACACACACACACACACACACACACACACACAAACAAAAACAACTACCATGACTAGTTTTAGTCAGTTCTTCCTCCTGGGGCTTAGAGTAGACCTGTCACAGGAGGTATAGCTTCCAGGGAAGATCAGAATCAAACTGAAGCCCTGTAAATGCAAAGGGCGGGCTGCAGCAAGAAGGGTGGATTTGGATAAGCTGCCACGTGGTGCCGCTTCATCTTCATGTAGATACTTCAAAAATAAATAAATAAATAAATAAATAAATAAATAAATAAATAAATAAATAAATAGTAAGAATTTACAGGGCACTTGTAAAAAAATAGTTTAATTTTTAAAAAATGAAGCACATGCTCCAACAGGGTAAACCTTGAAGATAATGCTGAATGAAATTAGCCAGTTACAAAAGACAATTTTACAATTATAGCATGCTGTAGTTATTTGTCTATGTGGCATGGACAGAAAGTGAAATGATGGTTACTAGCACTTGAGGAGGGGAGAAACGGGAAGAGAATCTTTTCTTTTTTTTTCTTTTTTTTTTTTTTCGGAGCTGAGGATCGAACCCAGGGCCTTGCACTCGCTAGGCAAGCGCTCTACCACTGAGCTAAATCCCCAACCCCTGGAAGAGAATCTTTAAGAGGTACGGAATTTGGATTGGGAAAGGTGTGAAAGAACTGTGGAGATGGGTGGGGGCGGGGTGCTTGCACAACACTGTGAAAATAATTAGTGCCCCAACCACACACTTAAAATTGGTTAAATGTTAAATTTTATGTTTGATCTATCTTACCACAATAAGAGAGACTTTATCAGAAGGCAGAGGCAGGAGGATCTCTGAGTTCGAGCCAGCCTGGTCTACATAGCAAAATTGAGGACAACCTGGGGCTACATAGAGAAAGCAGTGAAAATATTCAAGATACAAAGCAAAATAATGTTGTTAAGCTTGAAAGCTGTGTTAGTCCATGGTTGTTTCTAACAGCCGTTTATGCTGAACTTCACCCACCCTTACCTGTGAATGAGAACCATTTACCAGCGTTAGCCATCGCTTGTTTCCAACCTGTACCATTGTCCCCTTTCCTCAGACCCTCAGGTGGGTTTCATGGGCTTTTTAATTCCTTATTTATTTGTTTATTTATTTTGTTTATTTGAGACAGGGTTTTTGTGTGTATCCCTGGCTGTCCTGGAACTCCCTCTGTAGACCAGGCTGGCCTTGAACTCACAGAGACCCACCTGTCTGCCTCCCTAGTGCTGGGATTAAAAACTTGTGCCACCATGCCCAGCCTTATTTATTTTTTTAATGTATTTACTGGTAGAGTTTCTCTGTTTAAACTTGGCTAACCTGGAACTGACCATGTAGATCAGCTGATCTCAAACTCATGTTGAACCTCCAGTCTCTGCCTCTTGAGTGCTAGTGGTGGTTTGAATTCCAATGGCCCCCAGAAACTCATATGTTTCAATACTTGTTCCCCAGTTGGTGGAACTGTTTGGGAAGGATTAGGAGGTGTGACCTTGTTAGAGGAGGCATATCACTGGGGGTGGGAGTTGAGATTTCAAAAGGCCATGTCATTCCTAGTTAGCTCTCTCTGCCTTGAGGTTGTGTCTCAAGATGTGAGCTCTCTCAGCTATTGCACCAGTGCCATGCCTGCCTGCCTGCCTGCCTGCCGCCATGCTCTCCACCATGATGGTCATGGACTCTAGTCCTCTGAAACTGTAAGCCTCAAATAAACTCTTCTTTTATGAGTTGCCTTTGTCATGGTGTTCTGTCATAGCAGTAGAGATGTAACTAGGACATGTGGTTTATTATCATTATTATAGACTTATTTTATTTTTACTTATGTGTTTGTGTGTGGGTCTCTCTGTGAATATGTGCATGAGTACAGTGCCAACAGAGGCCAAAGGCATTAGATTTCCCTGGAGCTAGAGTTACAAGTGATTGTGAGTTGCATGACATGGGTGGTGGGAATTGAACCCAGATCCTCTGGAAGAACAGTGTGTGCTCTTAACAACTGAGCCATCTCTCCAGCCCTAGGGTTGTTTTTCATTATTGTTGTTATTATTATTATTACTGGAATTATTATTAATCTTATTTGAGATGGGTTCTCAATGGCTTCACATTCTTTGGCTGGAATCATCCTCCTGCCTCAGCCTCCCAGGTGCTGGGATTACAGGTGAGTGCTACTATACCCAGTTACATTTCCAAAGTTGTTTTGACTGATGCAATTCAAAAACCACCCTTAAAATTAAATAATAATAGTAATAAAATCATTGTAAGGGAATGTTGTATGCAGACTGGAATCAACTGCCATATCCACCTCAATTCCCCTTGAAGGTCACCTGCTCATTTATTCCTTTGTTTTCTGTCCTCTTTCAACATAGCTGGCTCACTTCCTATCTATGCCAAGAGCCTTTGGGACAGGCAGGCAGAGAGGAAGTCTCCAAGCCACAAAGAAGCCCAGGCACAAAGCCTGAGTGGGTGTTTGCAGCTCTCCAAAAGTCTGTTTACTGACAACATATATGTATTCATGCTTACAGTCCCTCGGACGTCTGCACATGAGGCAAAGCTGTGAGAGCCATACTGAGGATGGCAGTGGGGATCTGACCAGCACAAATGGCTCAGCGGTTAAGAGCACACACTGTTCTTCCAGAGCATCTGGGTTCAATTCCCACCACCCATGTCAGGGAGCTTGAGGACACTCCAGACAACACTACTGAAACCCAGCCTGTGTCCCATATCCAGAGCTCAGCAAAATGCCTATCTGGCTCAGTCTATAAACCTGGAATTAGAGATTGTCTATTTACTTCAATTCAGTAATTCCAGGCAATTTTCCTAGAAAATATCATTGACTAAGACTTCCCCAACCCCTCAAACCCAAGCCCTGGTGCTTACTCTGAGAAGGTTTTTTTAGTTTTGTGTGTGTGTGTGTGGGGGGGGGGGTTCAAGATAGGGTTTCTCTATGTAGCCCTGACTGTCCTGGATCTCGCTCTGTAGACTAGGCTGGCCTCAAACTCACAGAGATCCACCTCCCTCTGCCTCCCGAGTGCTGGAATTAAAGGCGTGCACCACCACTGCCCAGCTTTTGGTTGTGAGCCACCATGTGGGTTCTAGGAATCGAATCCAAGTCTTTTGGAAGAGCAGCCAGCACTCTTAACCACTGAGCCATCACTCCAGCCCCCCAAAAGTTCATTTAAATCTCTTCTGGAGTTAAAATGGGTTTCGATCAGCTTCTATCAAGTTTTCTGCTTGGGTTGGTTCTGGTTTGGTGTTCTGAGACCGTGGGGCCCTGGCTGTCCTGGAACTCACTGTGCCACACTAATCTGGCACTTGGTTTTGGTTTGTGAGAGATTCTAACTACGTAGCCTAGGGTGGCTTGGAATTCATAACCACTGTGTCTCCCAGCTGGCTGGGATTACAGGTGCCAGCCACCCTACCCAGCTCCATCATTTCTAAATGATATGTGCCCTCCAGTACACAGACATTAAATATCGGCACTCAGTTCTCTCCACTCAGCCCCTGGTGCCAGGCAAGTGCGCCAGGGTTCCCTCCAGGAGCGATTATCTTTTCTTCAGTGATCCAGGACAGCCACCTTGTAAACATCCTGCTAGTCCCAGACAGTTCACTGTGGATCTCCCAACACTGGTGCGGTACTCACCAGCCACTAGGTACTGGACCGATGCTGGGGCAGGGAGACAAATCACCTCTGCCATTTAGGACTTCTCCTCGGCCTGGGCTAGAGGCAGACAAGACAACAAACAGGTACTGTGGAGTGGGAGACTATGTACCAGGAGCTGAGGAGCACTGTAGAGGATGATAAACACTGTCTGGCATCCTGGGGTGGGGTTCACCAACAGGCATCAGCTGTTGGGGTGTTCTTTGGTTTTGAAACAGGGTCTCACATTTACCAGGCTAGCCTCAAACTTGTCACATAGCTTGGTTTTATGTGGTGCCAGGGATTGAACCCAGGACTTTGTGCATGCTAGGCAAGTACACTATCAATTGAACTGCGTCCACAGCCCTTGTCTTGTTTTTTGAGACGGGGTTTCATGTAGCCTAAGCTAGCTTCCAACTTAGTTTGTAACCAAGGCTGACCATGAAATCCCAATTCTACTGCCTTCCCTTCTCAAGTACTGGGATTACAGGCATGCACCATTACTGCTCGGGATTGTTTGTTTGTTAACATTATTTATTTGGGAGGAGTGTTCCTGCCGTGTGCATCTGCGGAGGTCAGAGGGCAACGTTTGGGAATTGCTTCTTTCCACCATATGGGTCCCAGGAATTGAATTCTAGTTGCCTGCCTTGACAACAAAACACCTTTCCCTGCCCGCTACCTTGCTGGCCCAGGGTTTTGTTTGTTTGTTTTGGCTTATAGTGTGAGTGTGGAGGTTAAAAGGACAACTTTCAGGAGTCAATTCTCTCCATCACAAGGGTCCCCAGGATCAAACTCAGGTCACTATCCTTGGTAACAGATTCCTTACCTCCAGCCCCCTACCCCAACCATCTCTCCTGGCCTCTGAGTGGGGATTGGAAGAAGGCAAAAGCATACAGCAGAAAAAAGTGAGGAAAGGTAAACTGTATCTCAGAAAACAAGCCGCACAGTAGCAGAAGTCCAGAAACCAGAGGGAGTAAAGCTTAATCGCAGCTGTCACATCTCCATGGCCAGCGGAGGGGAGCTCAGCCCTGTTGTTGCTGAGTGAGCAGCATTATCTTTCTATACAGCTGTCACATCCTTAAGGCTGCTCTGTGGTCTCTACAAGATTACGAGGCAGCGTAGTCGTGGAGAACATCTCAGAGTTGCTTCTCTCCTTCTGCTTTTATGTGGGTGCCAGGCATTGAACTCAGGTGGCCACGCCTTTTGAACAGGTGTTTATTTTTTTTTTATTTTTATTTTTTTTTGATTTTTCGAGACAGGGTTTCTCTGTGTAGCTTTGCGCCTTTCCTGGGACTCACTTGGTAGCCCAGGCTGGCCTCGAACTCACAGAGATCCGCCTGCCTCTGCCTCCCGAGTGCTGGGATTAAAGGCGTGCGCCACCACCGCCCGGCAGAACAGGTGTTTATTATTTCTTCCTTTATTTGGGAGGGGCAGGCACATGTGGAGGGCAGAGGATAAGTGATTTGACCCACTAGTCCAACCTGGAACTCCTTTTTTAAAAAAAATGTATTTTTTGGTTTTGTTTTGTTTTTTGGTTTTTGAGAGACAGGGTTTCTCTGTGTAGTCCTGGCTGTCTTAGAATTCAATCTGTAGACCAGGCTGGCCTCCAACTCACAGAGATCTGCCTGCTTCTGCCTGCCAGGTGCTGGGATTAAAGGCGTGCACCGCCGCCGCCACCGCCGCCGCCACCACCGCGGCGGCCACTACCACCACCACCAGGCTAAAATATGTATTTATTTATTTGTGTGTGTGTGTGTGTGTGTGTGTGCGCGCGCGCGCGCGCGCGCGCGCGCGAGTGTGTTTGCACATAAGAGTGTAAATGCCCATGGAGGCCACTAGAAGGTGTTGGATCCCCTATAGCTGGAGTTACAGGCAGTTATGAGCCACCCTACATGGACACTAAGAACTGAACTCAGGTCCTCTGTAAGAGCAGCAGATGCTCTTAACTACTGGGCCATCTCTGCAGCCCCCAACCTTAATCTTTTGATCCTCTGACCTTCACTCCCTCACGTGCCGGCATTACAATTATGTACATGCCACCACACCCAGCTTGCGTTCTCAGGCAGCTTGTGATTATACAAAATGTGACAGTTGATGACTGGAACTCAGACAACCTGCTATTTGAGAGAAGCAGGACCTGGGGTTCAGATTAGTGAAATGCCTTACCCCGTCCCCGCAGGGTAAGCCACGCCAGCACCCAGCCCTCCTGACCACCCACGCTGAGCTTTCCCCTACGCATGCTCAGGCTGTGATCAGCATCCTCTCCAGAAAAAAAAAAAAAAAAAAAAAAAAAGGGTGGAGGGGAAAGCTTGACAGAGTTTTCTGGAAACCTCCAGAACCGATTCTTTCATGAACTTATTTAACATGAGCAAATGAACTGACATTTATCCAGGAACTCTAAGAAGAGGAGGTTCAACACGAAGCCTTATTAATGAGATTTTTTTTCTTTTCTTTTCTTTCTCTATGTAGCCCTGGCTGTCCTGGAATCCACTCTGTAGACCAGGCTGGCCTCGAAGTCACAGAGATCCACCTGCCTCTGCTTCCCGAGTGCTGGGATTGCAGGCGTACACCACCACTATGCAGCACATATGAGATCTTTTTTGTTGCTGTTTTGAGACAGGGTATCATATAACCCAGCTGTCTTCCAATGTGCTATGTAGTTGGGGATGTCCTTGAATTCTGAATCCCCCTGCCTCCACCTCTACTGCCTCCCAAACACTAGATTACAGGCATGTCTCATCTTGTCTAGCTATAAATGAGATCTTAAAATCAACTTTTATTGTATCAAAATGTTTACAGTCTCTAGAATGTTCCCAGAGGTCCGCCTCTGATGACACACGTAACCAAGCAAAACTAGCACAGGGAGACTTGTGCAGTTTTTAAATAAAATTTACTTCCCTATAATCCAACTTCTTCTTAGGCCTGGCCTTTCTTCTTCTGGTGCTGGACCTAATTTGTAAAAATCTCTCATTTCACCCTAATTCAGCTGTTGCTTTTTGCTAAAAAATATTTTAAAAAATTAATTTGGTATTTACAGCATGAAAACTACTGAGGCCTCCAGCTTGTCCCATGGGGCTCATAGTGGCCACCTGCCCAGGTGCTCGAGGACATGCTGCCCTCTACTGGTTTCAACCTGGAGGTGCAGAGTCCCTCCACTTGGCTCACCAAACTCTTAAATGAGTTGAAAGGGACTTCAGTCTAACCCACCACCACCACCACCACATTTTTTTTTAATAGTAGAGAATCTGAAGCTCAGAGAGGTTAAGACTTTCGAGTAAGGACACACTGAGGTTAGAGAAGGAGCCAGGCAAAGAGCCCACACTCAATAGAGGACGGGGAAGGAGAAACAGTCACCTCTTCAAATGTGGAAAGGCACAATGGCACTTAAGAACTCGGGACTTGAGGGCTGGAGAGATGGTTCAATAGGTAAGGGTGGTGCTTCCTGCCTTAGCAGAGGACTGGAGCTGGGTTCTCACCACTCATGTTAGGGGCACACACACACACACACACACACACACACACACACATCTTTAAAAAGAAAAAACACAAGGGGGTGGAGAGATGGCTCAGCTGTCCTTCCAGCACACCCAGGTTCAATTCCCAGAATCCACATGGTGGCTGACAACCATCCTTAACTCCAATCCCAGGGGATCTGTCACCCTCTTCTGACCTCTGAGAACACTGCACATATGTGATGCACAGACATGCACGCAAGCAACAAACCACTGATACACATAAAATGTAAATAAGACCTCAAAGAAAAAAATTTAATGTGGAGTCACTGGGGATACAGCTCAGTAGTAAAGCTCCGCCCAGAATGTGTGAGGTGCTGGGTTCAGTTCCCAGCACCCTCACACACACACAAATGTGAACTCAGGTGAGTCAGGTGATCCAAAAGGCTCAGGAGGAGCTTGGGGAAAGCAGAACATCTCCCCATCTCTCACTCTCCACCCCAATCTTCTACTTCCAAGGGACAGTAATCGAAGCTATACCAGTCAGTTAAGATTAGATAGTTATAGTTACAGTTTTCCTTGTTAAGAATTTCAGAAAAGAAACTCACTAAAGAGGTGTAAAGTGTATAAATTTGAAAGACATTATAAGATAGTTCTCTGTTAGTAATATATGTTAGGATAGAAAGTGAATCAGGTACATTTTGGACTTACCAAAATAGGATAGATAATGGAGTATTTTCTCTGAGTTTGTCAAGTGCAAATGGACTAGACATTGTTGATGTATTTATTGCTTATATATATTATATATAGTTATTGTACTTATTGTATATAGTTTTTCTTATATTAGTTATAACTTTTTTATTCTTTTTTATTTTTATTAGAAAAAAGAGGGAAATGTGGTGATATTTTATTTGTATGTTAATAAATAAAGTTTGCCTGGAGATCAGAGGTCATAGCTAGCCATAGACAGAAGTCAGGCAGTGGTAGTACACGCAGCAGCGGCAGTGAAGGGTAAGGTTTTTAGCTCTTAGCTATTGCTCTGACCTCTTGGGCTATTAACTCTGCATTTGGCTCTGTGTTTGTTATTTAATAACACCGTTCATCTACAAGTATACACATAAACTAAAATAAAAAAGTTTTATCAAGATCACAAAGGAAAACATTTTAGCCCAAAAATATAAATTGAGTTTTTAAATTATTTTTAAGTAATGAAGTTAAAAAGACAGTTGCAGGGGTTGAAGAGATGGCTCAGTGGTTAAGAGCACTAACTGTTCTTCAAGAGGACCGGAGTTTAATTCCCAGCACCCACATGGCAGCTCACAACTGTCTGTAACTCCAGTTCCAAGAGATCTGACACTCTCACACAGACACACATGCAGGTGAAACACCAATGCATTAATTAACACACAAAAAAAAGGCAGTGGCAACATTTAGTCAATAAACACAAACAAGTTAATAGGAATACTAAGGACCCACTAAGAGAGGTCACAGTCTTTCTCTGCACATATTTATTAAGCTCCTCCCATCTCTGTGGCGCACCATGCCTTGAAGATTTAGGAAGTTAGAAAGGGCCCTAGCTGTAAAACAAGTGTGGGCCTGACCTTGGGGATCTGTGTTAGGTGGGATAAGGTAGGAGGCAATGCAGACAAAATGTCACTACAATTAGCCTGGGAAATAAAAGCTGTCTTACTGGCTCAGACAGAGATACTGAAGGGCTCATCAGAGACTCAGTTCCTTCCCATTTATCTCAGCACAACAGGTTTGTTGTGTGTTTATCACAATATCATAAGTAAATATATAAACAAATAAATAGATTAACTAATTAATTAGTTAGTTAAAATGTGGTGTGTTTGCTGGGCGATGGTGGTGCACGCCTTTAATCCCAGCACTCGGGAGGCTGTGGCAAGTGAGTTCAAGGCCAGCCTGCCTGTTCTGCAGGGCAAGTTCCAAGATAGCCAGGGATACACAGAGAAAACCATGTCTCAAAAAAAAAAAAAAAAAAAAAAAGAAAAAAAAACATACAAAAAAATGAACATGTTCGACAATAAAAAATGAACATGTTCGACAATAGGGAAGTAGGTAAGTGAGGATGAACTGCGCTTGAGTATTTTGTATCCAGTACAAATGCCTGTTCTGAAGACTGCGTTGCATCCGGGAATGGTAAAAGTCGGCACAAAATCTTATGGACACTTGCAACAGCTTTGCCAAAGGAAAAAGGCTGTTTCTAACCAGGCTGAAATAAACACCCCCGGATGTTACCCATGCTGCTGAAGTGGGCGTGTCTTGGTTCCTCGCTACTCTCAGTCTTCATCATCACGGCTTTCCTCTCTCTGCCAGGCTGTATTCCCCATGCCTCCTGCAGAGTCCCGTCAACACATCTGCTGGTACTGGCCCTTTCACCTGACATGCTCTCCCCTTTGACCTATCAATCCATCAAATACTTGTTTGTAGCTGTGCATGGTAGTACATGATTTTAATCCCAGCTCTAGTTCGAGGTCAGCCTGGTTTACACAGTGAATTCCAGGACAGCCAGAGCTATGTAGTAAGACTGTAGCCAAAAACACAAAACAAAACGAAAACAAAAAACTTACTTGTAGTTGATTAAAAGTATGCTGTAAACCACAGCACTTTGGAGCCGGAAGCAGCTAGATCTCTGAATTCAAGGCCAGCCAGGTCTATGTAGTGAGACCCTGTCTCAAAAAACAATAAAAATAAAAATAAAGATCAAGAGTCCTAAAGAAGGCTTATGGTCACTCCCACCACTTCCCCCAAAGACCTTCACCTGGGCTCCCTGTCCCCCAGGGATGCCAGCTGATTTCCACTGAGGGCTTGCCTCATCTGCTTCCTCCCAGACTCAGCTCCCCTAGGCTCAGCTCCTCTAGGCTCAGCTCCTCCTCCAGGCTCAGTTCTAGGGTCAAATCCTTTCTTGTCTCTTGGCTTTCCTCATATTTCACTATAACTCACCTGTTCACGGGTCAGCCCCAGCCACTCATCTGGAGCCTACCCACCCAACACAGCCCTGTCCTGTAGCACTTGACTCAATGCTGCACAGATAATAGTGGTGGGTTTTTATTTATTTTTAAAATTCCTTTGCCTCTTTTTTTTCCTTATCCTAGCAGTAACAATCTCTGTATTTTCTTAAAAGAGTTATTTTTATTATTTGTAATTATGTGTGTGGGTCTGTGCACACAGAGGCCAGCGGCATTGGATCCTCCGAAGCTGGAATTACAGGCAGTTGTGAGTGCACTGCCGTAGGCAAGTACTTGGTATTTTTAGACAAGATTCAAATAAATCTTCGGTGGTAACTAGAGGTGCAGGGCAGCAAGGCATGGCTTCAGTAGTAATCCAGGCTTAAGGCACCAGGCTAAGGGTGGTCTGTGACCATGGGACAGGCCACATGTGAGATTCTTCAAGAGAGGGAACTTTGGCATGTTGACAAACCAGATAAAATTAGGTTATGGAATGGATAGAGGAGTCAAAGATGATTGAAAATGTCTAGTCTGCTGGGTTATGATTCTACTAAGCAGAGAAACTGAAGGCTGATGCGATAGCTCACATCTGTTGTCTCGGCACATGAGACTGACACAGGAGAATCAGACCCTATCAAGGGAGGGAGGGAGAGAGGGAGGGAGGGATTGTAAAGGAGGACAGAGCAGATGAAAGCCAATTACAGACCTCCTGACCCGGGGATTATACAGTCAAGGAGAGATGTCCTTTTTTTTTTTTTTTTTTTTTTTTTTTTCTTTTTTTTTACTGACCAATGTTTTGCAAAACTTTCCCCCCAGTAATGTATTTTACATAGCATGTCAGTTAAAACACAAAACCACACTGAAAGTTACCAGACAGACAGAAGAGTTCGGCTGGGCCCAGAACTCCAGTGACAGGGAGGGAAGGGCTGGCCCTGTGACAGCTCAACTCTTAAGGGCTAATGATTTCCCTTCCTTCAGAGCTTTGAGGTCCTGCGGTTTAAGACCTGGTGACCAACACCCTGTCAGGAAATTATCCTGCCACCATCTACCCTCAATCTCTTCTTCCACAGGGCTCCAGGGAAAGAGATTCTAGCATAAAGGCCACACACATTTTAAAGTCCAAAGTTGGCCTCCGTGAGCCACAAAGTACTGACCTTTAAGAACCGCCTCTTTCATCCTCAGCCTGGAGAAGCATCTTCCTTGGGAAAGGGAGGGATATCTGGGTCTCCAACTTTTGAGTGTCGAGGCCATGTGCTTATAATTGGGACAGAGTAGAGGAGACAATTGCTCCTTGCGAAGCCAGAGCTCTAAATCAAAGTGTGGAAAAGAGGCCAAGGGCCCTAGGCTAACATCTGTTGTTGAGTCATAGCCTGAATAGACGGAGGCCCTAGCTCAGCAGCTTGGCTCTGAGGAACGAGAGAACTCAGGGGATTACACAGGCCCCACACAAAAACAGCTGCTCAGAACCAGGGCCTGGCTAAAGAGAGAACACTGCTTTTCCATTCCAGAGGGCATTAGCCTCCTCTGTGAAAGTAAGCTACCCTGTCAAGCAGAGCATCCTCCCAATGTGGAAACATTTCATGGTGGAACAGAGAACGGTTTAAAACAGGGACCAAGCCAGACGTGGTGGTGCACATCTGAAATCCCCACACGTGGAGGGGGTGTGTGTAAAGCAGGAGGATGGTGACTTGGAGGCTAGCCTGGGCTACATAATGAGATCCAAAGAGAGATACAGACACACACAGAAAATGAACAAATCATCTTTGAACCTTAGAAACCTGTCTGGCCTTAAACCACAGACATCAACCTGCCTCTGCCTTCGAAGTGCTGGCGTTAAGGGTGCGTACCACTAAGCTCTGGGTTTTCTGTTTTCTTTATTTATTTTGGTAAGCTTTTATTTTGAGACAGGGTCTTACTAAGTTGACTAGGCTGCCCTTTTCAGTCCTCCTGCCGCATCACCAAAGTTGCTAAGGTTAACCTGCTCCACTTGGCTGGAACACCATGTGCTGCCAGGCTCTTTCCTGCTCGGTGCAAGGAAAAGTGCAGACCCGGAACATGGGCAGCTGTGAGGGCAGGGAGCAAGCGCTCTTGTGAGCTCCTTTTCCCACACCAGGTCTGTAGCCCACGTTTATAGGAGGCTGGCAAGGATGGCTACATGTCTGGACAGCTCTTAACGCCCTTATGGCAAAGATCCCAGAGAAGCAGAACTCCAGCCTCCCTCCGGCAGCACACAGGAGTTGGCTTAAAACACCACAAAACACGGGCAATAAAAAAGGCCGAAGTCAGGAGCTTGGTATCTCCTCAGTCCCACTGACATCTCTAAGTGGAAACTGTCAAGATGAGGAGGGGTTGCCTGGCACTCTCCTGCATCCTCCTTGGCCTTGCTCCTTTCAGCAGCAGCACACAGTGGCATACAAAGCAGACGCCAAAGATGCCCCACACACACACAATTTTTTTTTTGTCTAAAGAATCTCTTAGAGTCTTGCTTTTGGTCTTCAGACTGTCTCCTGCCCACCTCCTATCTGCACCCCATATCTCTGCTTCTCCCATGTAGCCCAGCAGGCCCTGCAGGACAGCCTCCCTTTCCTGCAGGGCAGCACATTCATTCCTGCATCCTCCAGCCAGGCCAGTCTTCTTGGCACCCTTGCCAACCCCACCCTAATATGCTGAGACAAGCAGTCTGGATATACCTGTGCCAAGCAAGACTGCCAGGGCAAGAGAAACCCAGGAGTCAGGAGACAAACCAGATCTGGGGTGGAATGTTTCCAGTGCATTTTGATGCCCATGTTGTGAGTCAGTCGAGGAAGCAGGGGAAGAAAAGTTACATTCTCAACTGAAAGAGAAAGGGGAACCAGAGGGGCCAAGCAACAGGAGACTGTTGTTTCCCGTTTCCTTGGCCCAGAAGAGTGTGTAAATTCAGATATGTCTTGTTTGACCCTGCAGCCAATTAGCTTCCTGGAAAAAAGGGGGAAAAATCACTGTACTAACCCAATGACACCCAGAGATTGCCAGAAACTACTCAAGTCTTGAAGAGCTGCATTTCCAGGAAGCTGTTCACTTCTGCAAAGGCTGCAAGCTGCCCAAGTACCTTGGCTGTAACTGCCGTCCCTCTGTGCAGTCTCAGGACCTGTAACTCTGGGTAGTGCTGTTCCAAATTAGGTCACAGTATGGCCAAGTTCAGGGATCCCCCAAGGTCACTACCCCAAACAGGGTCAAAGCTAGGGTTAGAGATCGTGGGGCCTGGTGGCTTGTAACTTTTCTAAATACCACAACATCCATACATCATAGTCCGAGAGTTGTAACACACCTTTCAGATGCTGACAGCAGGATGCCACCTTCAAGAGACAGTATATCATGTTCTTTCATCCTCTCCAAGAAGTAAAAGGAGACCAGGCCCATGGGGCCAAGAGACACATACATTAGCATAATTTATTAAAGTTACCATACAACAACTGTGTCACAGACAGGAACAGAATGCGAAGGGCACAGGGATCATGTTCAATGCCCTCATTCTGTAGAGACTGAAGTCTCAGGATACTGTACAGACAAAGCCAGGCCCTGGGCCTAGTCCTGACACACAGAAACACAAAGACTAGAGGCTTCTGGTTGTGAGCTAAGTAGATTTAAGACTAAAGCTGTTCCTGTGGTCCCACATTCCGGTGCTTGAATGTCCTTGAGGCTGCTAGAGCACACTGTTGGGGACACTTGGAGCCGCAGGGTCATTCGGGGCCGGTAGAGAGGCTGTTATGGGGTGGAAGGGTTCGCAGAGCTTAGTAAAACCCACCCCTGCTCCAAAACAGTCCTGACCGCCCTTTTCCCCAGACAGCACCCACTGGGGGACAGACACTAGCCTCCTGAGTTATGGACTGACTCGGGAGGAAGAGATAAAAAGCAGTAGCTAGAGGGAAGGCCTGGGGAGCCAACCAGAATACTCCCCCATATCCAGGTAAGCCCGAACACCTCAGCAGAAGACTGCAGGACACTGGTACTAAATCACCTATGAGATATAAGCAAAACCAGCAATAACTTAGCAAAATAAATACAGTGAGGGTTTTGCTGGGACTGATGAGGAAACAGTTCTTAGCTGTGGGTCAGGAAGACTGAGCTGTGCCTTCCAGGACACCACAGGGGAAAACCCGAAGACGGGGAGCTTCCACAGCTCCAGAGAAGTCCCATGAACTATTCGAGGCCCTAGGGAATCTTCCTGCTAAAAACTGCTTCCTGCTAAAACCTGGTCCCTGAATGTACATTCCTTTGTCTCCAGAAAGGCAAGGCTATCTAGTTTAGGTTCCCTGGTGAAGACCAGGCCTGGCCAGCAAGCCCCCACTGACTGTCTGTGGGAGGCCCTGGACAGCATGGCACAAGGGTGGAGCCAAGCGGAAAAACAAACAGTTTGTTGCTAAGAACTGAGCTGTGTTTGCAGAAGGAACTCCATTCCCTCAGGACCCGCTCCAATCACTGTCCTTCCAGCTTTTGGGGGCCGAGACAAATTTTGTCACTTCTCTGGACTTGATGAGGGCCTGGCTTTGAGGCAGCTAGACTCCAGTGGACACGGCAGGGAAGCTCTGTTACACAGAAAAACAGTAACTGGGAATAAGGATATCGTCCTGTTCCTGCTGGCAGGAGAATGTCTTCCCTAGGCCTGCAGTGTCCCAAGGAGACAGACGCTTCTGCTCCATCTGCCAGCAAGCAGAGGATAAGAGCCTGGGGCATGAGCCCAAGACCTGGGGCCACCAGGGTACAGCGGTGGGAAGTCAGAGTCAGTATCAACAGCCTACAGGGGTGGCGGGCTTCTCTGCAGGTCTGAGCGACAGCAACGGCACCATCCATCTCCCGCAGCTCAGGTTTCCACCACTCGGATGAGAGGCATAGGCTTCGGGCTGGGGGGCTTGGATATCCTGACACTGGAGAAAAAGGTAACGCTGAGGGCCGCGCTACTGCATCCCCTCCACAGAGCCTCCCCGCCACGGTGCCTCTGGAACACTACACTTCAGGGCTGACTCATCTCCTGAGTTCTATTGAAACAGTGGTTTTCAGGCCCACGGAGGGGAAGCTGCGGCATGACACAGTTATCTGGTGGCAAGGGTGATGAAGATGGGGTGGTTAAACAACTGAGAAGTGGATACAGCTGAGATGCCCGATTTTCCTCCAGGATTTGAAGCCTTTTTGTGAATCTCTTAGATTCAAAATCTAAGAGATTTTGTGAATCTCTTAGAAACAAAAAAAAGCCTCCTCTAGAAATATGCAAATATATGCACAAATTTGCAATATGCAAATATTATAAATACATTTTACATACAATTTCAGAGGTTCATATACTTCCAGAAGCCATGCATGGTCCTCCTGGGCTAGCAAGTAGCCTACTGAAGGAACTCAGATTGGAGATGGGGGCAGAAAGCTGGGTTTCAGTCTTCCTGGCCTCACACTGAAGGCTTTACCAAGTTCCTGCGCTCTCTCCTGTCCTGCCTGGGCCCCTCTCTGCAGTACTCACCTGCCCAGGTTCTCTGTCTTGGCTCGGGTCTGTGTGCTGAAGTTTCCATGGCTGACCTGCTTCTCTATCAGATGCTCCATGCGGTCATGCATCTCCAAGTTCTGAAAGGCCAGCACAGGGTTACAGTGGGTCTCTCGGGCTTGCCACATGCCCCATTCAACTTGCACTGATGCTCCTGTTCACTCCCTCTTCACCAGCACACCACCAGCCAGGGGTGTCCTCTCCCTTCATCTTCATCACAACATACCACTCTCTGCCTCTGGTACCTGCTCCTCAGTAACTCAGCAACACTAGTCACTTCTAGCCCCTCCTCTAGTTCCTATATAGCTTCTTGTCTTCGGTTAAAACAGTCATATGCCTTTGTCAACAGGCGGGTTTTTAAAGCACCTGTAGTTTCTCTGTTGACTCCACTGCTGCTTTTTATTTCTATGCATGTCTGTGTGAGCGCATGCCACATGCACACAGGTAGGTGCCTTCCAAGTCTAGAAGAAAGTGTCAGATGCCCAGGAGCTGGACATACAGGTGGTTGTGGGCGGCTAGATGTGGGTGCTGGGAACTGAACTCAGGTCCTCTGGAAAAGCAGCAAGCTCTTAACCACTGAGCCATCTCTCCAGTCCATACAATTCTGTGTTTGTTTTGTTCTTCCCCAACATATTTTATCTTAACTCTAGACCATCCTTTCTCTAAATACCCTGTCTCCCATCTGTCTCCCCTACTACAAGGATCTTCACACAGTGGACTGGAAAGTGATCTGAAGGTGCTCAACAGACAGGAAGGGCTCTGCGGCAAAGCAGAAATTAGACTAGGAAGTCACCTTGATAGCTGACTGAACCCGTCAGCAGAGCTGTGGGGACGCCAACTATAGAATGTGCCCTCTTCCTTCAAAGCCTGGCTCCACTGTCAGCAAAGCCCACATGCCCAAGATGTGCCATGGTAGGTGGCTTGCATCATGATGCGCTTGCCCTCTCTGGCAGGGACAGGTCTTACCATTGTCAGCTGCTCCCTGGAAACTCTCAATTCAACTGACCATGGAGCAACACTCCCGGACATCCAGTTCTAAGCAGCTGCTCGACAGGACCAAGCCCCCTCCCTGTGCCCAGGCTTCTCAAGGACCCAGTTCCCTGTTGGGGGCTGTCCCATATACAAACCTCAGCCTCCAGATAGGCAATTTTCTCCTTGAGCTCTTGAATGGTGGCATCCTTGGACTGGATCACGGCTTTTGAATTCTGGAGCTGCGAAGACGTAAGAAACATGGAGTTCATCTTGCAAAGACTCAGTCCACACTCACCAAACCCCTCTCTGACTAGAGGGAAGCCAGCAGAGTCGAAAGGAGAGCTTGTTCTTCTCACAGTTTCATTGATGTTTCTATAAAACCTTTCTTTTCATCCCTAATGAAGCCAGAAGCAGGGATGGCAGAGTGAGAGGAAGCGCCATCCTTAACTCCAAAGTGCACAGGAGACCATGCAAAACCTAGTCCTTTGGGTTCTGCAAAGTGTAAATTATTTATTCATTCGTCTAGGAAACACTGAGTGCTTACCATACCATAGCTACTGTTCTAGACAATGAGGAATGGCAGTTAACAAAACACATGGAAAGGGAGCTGGCCCGAAGACAGGAAATGATCCCTCTGGGTTCAGGGAGGAGAACCTTAGGGTCTCAAAACAGTTTTGCAGCTGGGCCTATCCCAAACACACTACGCTGAAGCTCAGGCGGAAGAATTATGCAGGAGATCTGCGGGAGATAACTGGGTTTATTGTGACTCCATTACTCATTTACCAAAAAGGCTGAAGAGTGAAGTGAGACCAGCCTCTTCCCTTTTCCAACGGGAAAACAATGTCAGGGAAGGACAGAGGAAGAGCAACACCTGAACTCCATGTGTGGAATAAGTAACGAAAGCACAGGCTTGGGGTGAACACAGGGCAGGTAAAATAGGACCCCCTTTACCTGCTCTATCATCTGCCGAACTTTCCGCTGCTGGCTCTTCAGCATGTCATCCAAGTGGTGGATCTTCTCCCGAAACCCAGCCACTTCCTTTTCCAGAGCAGCAGCCCTGGGAACAAAGACCAGGAGGCTGAAGTGAAGTCACACTTGCCACCAAGTGTGAGTCCCTGTGCCCCAGTGGCCTCCCCTAGAGAACAAGTTACAGCCACTTCAGAGATGTAGTGGTGTCTAGTCCAAATGACGAGAGGCAGGAAAGTCATTTGCATGCCACTAGGGGGCAGAGTGTTTTGTTTCGGCTTCTTCGGGATAGGACCACAATCACACTAAGCAGCCTAAAACCTACCAGGCTAGCTCTGAACTCACAGGTATTGTCTTGCCTCAGCCTCCCAAGTTGCTAGGATTACAGGCATGCACCATCATGCCTTGCCAGGGGCAGGTTGTTTGTTTGTTTTTTATTAACTTTATTATTAAACTTTTTCAATATTAAAGCCAGGAGAAAGTTGGCTGCCTTGCATGTTATAAGTTTCTGATTATGCCAAAGATTTAAGTAGGAACTCAAATTATTCTAAGCAAACAAAGCCAAGATCCTCAATAAGAAATATTTTTTTCTCTGTTCTTAATTATTTTTTTTAATTTTTTTAATGATTTATTTTTTACTCTATGTGCATTAGTGTTTTTACCTGCATGTATGTCTGTTGGACCCCAAGAACTGGAGTTACAGACAGGTGTGAGCTGCCATGTGGTCACTGGGAATGGAACCCAGGTCCTCTGGAAGAACAGCCAGTGCTCTTAACCCCTGAGCCATCTCTCCAGCTCCTCTGTCATTATTATTATTATTATTATTATTATTATTATTATTATTATCATTATCATTATTACTATTATTTTGTTTTTTTGTTTTTCAAGATAGGGTTTCTCTATGAAGCCCTGGCTGTCCTAGAACTTGCTCTGTAGTCAAGGCTGGCCTTGAACTCACAGAGATCCGCCTGCCTCTGCCTCCTGAGTGCTGGGATTAAAGATGTGTACTATCTCTCCCAGTTCCTCAAACCCTTATAAATTTCCAATCACAGGAGTGATGGGGACATGTTTTCCTATATAGTATTTGGTCTTGTGTTTCCAGCTCCTGACAAGACGTTTAGAATCTCCAAAAATGCTAAAAGTGTCTTAAGTACACTTAGGAAGTGAATATTGGCTGGGTTTGTAGATAGTTGCAGGATGGAGCTAGTTAAAACTTCAGCCCCTCTCCAACCTCTGAGGGAGAGACCAAGCATGCCTGCACACAGGACAAGTGTTTGAAGACCTTTGGGCCCAGAAATGCACAGGCATGTCAAGAGGACAGCATGCACCGACTCCTGGGGACAGCAGCGCTGCACTCCGGACCTCTCCCCATATACCACTTCATCTGTTGTTCACCTGAATCCTTTGAGAACCTAATAACATTGTTTCATCAGTCCCATGAGCCACTGCAACAAATTCCTGACCTGAGGAAGCAAGAATCCCACCCCCAAGCATGCATTTTGTAGGTAAATGGAAAGGTATATGGGTAGCCTTGAGCATACTAATTTTGACTGTCAGCTAAATGGGAGTGGAACTGAACCCTTGACACATGGGGCCTGCATTAACTCTGGGTAGTCTCAGACTTGAATTAATTGTGGGACCCACAATCAATGTCAAGAGAGAAGTAGAAAGTTGCCTGATGTCACAACGCTGTGAGCAGAGTTTTCCTTGGTCAGTCACTTCTGAGAATGCCCAGAGGATCCTGAAGAGCCAGGATACTGGTCACCCCCAGTTCTGCCTGAAGACAAGTGCATACTGCTAGAAAGTGGGTAGTACTCAGGGTGAGGTGGCCACAGTGCGCCTGCGCCCCACATCCTTCCTGAACTTCAGACATTCTAAATCCCACCCTCAGTTCTCCACACGAGGGTATGCAGCTGTCAATCACCATTCCAGAGCATTAGTGTGGGTTTTTCTCACCCTTTGTTTCTCTGGGTCTTCTCTTAGTCCGCCCTGCGTATGTCCCACACAGAGGAGGAAGGGTTCTGAACACAGCCATCCCTCAACACCCAAGGGGAATGAATAGAGAACCCTCACCCCATGTGCTTCGGGCCCTCTTTAGTATTTGTGTATGTCCTCGGCGTGTGCATCTTCCCTTACACGTCACCTCTAGGTTATTTAGGATACCTAATACACAAATGCCACAAAATAACTGTTCACTGTTTGGGGGCCAAAGGCAACCATGTAGCATATTACGCCACGTTTGGTTGGTGTCCTAGGAGCCTGCTCTTTTCTGAGGGGAGACAGAGCGGGAGTTGGATCTGGAGGAGAGGAGAAGTGGGGAGAGAGACGGGGGTGGGGGTGGCAGTCAGGATGAAATATATGTGAGAATAATAAAAAGAAAAAGAAATAAGATTTCTGATAGGAGAAAAAACTGATGTAGAATATTTATCGCAAAAAAGAAACTGTAGAGATTCAGTAAAGAGACAATTTCCAATTTCCCATTTTTTGTTTTTTTTTCCCTTTGAGACAGGGTCACACTATGTAGCCCTAGGTGGCCTAGATCTCACTATGTAGACCAGGTTGGCCTCAGACTCATAGTGATCCACCTGCATCTACCTCCTGGGTGCCAGGATGAAAGGCAGGAGCCACTACTCCCAGCTTCAACTGTTCTTCTAAAGTTACTTTGCTACGAAGTCAAACCAGAAAGGGGCTTCAACAAAAGATGCCCGCACTTCCCATGCCAGAAAGGGGCTTCAATAAAAAGATGCCCGCACTTCCCATGCCAGAAAGGGGCTTCAATAAAAAGATGCCC